>JARYGA010053104.1:0-31973 GCA_030545235.1 Helianthus tuberosus | reverse complement strand
AAAAGCCTTGGGTTATATGGGACCACCCTTCTATTATCAAGTGTTTTTCCTCGTATGTCCACTTCTATCCCGGTGTCTCTCCTTCGATACAATGGATATGCATCTTCTCGTTGTGTTGTATGTTCATTAATTGTCTAGGATAGCGAAAATGACAAATTTTAGGATCACCCTGCGTACAAGGACTGCTTAATCGTAAATTGCCACAAGGATTGTGAATCATGTGCTTAACAACCATCTCATGCAATTTGGGATGTCTTAGTTTGTTAGGAACTCCAGCACACACAACCTTATCATAATGGTCCGCGTTATTGATTTTGTCGTGCGGGTACATGCTAAAGAAATGGAAAGTTAAAACTGATAAACGGTCTTACTGATGATATGCCGGTAGGTTTTTACACTCTCAGTAAATTGATTTCGAGATATAAACATAAATTCAATAACTTTCTTATTTCATGGGGAACATCTCTCGGATATATGGACTTAGTACTCCGAAATTTCATTTGAGAGGTAGCATGATTCTGAGATATTAGGTCTTTATACTTATTGATATTTGGGGTATTATACTTGGTCTTTTGATTTTGCATCAGCAATGGCCTAGACCTTGTATAATGCTTTCGCGCTTAAACCCCTACACTGCATAAAAATTGAGATTATCAAAAGATATATCAACTGCAGATGTTTAGAAGATTCCTAAGTGGAACTCACCTTTAAGTCGAGCCTGCATCTCTTTGTCTGAACGGAAGTTCTAACCTGACTTCTCAAGATCTCGCACTAACCCAGAGACATATATCATTTAGGTATATTCACCTGTAAGACTGAATCTGGGAATCTTGATACGGGAGTATATTCTGAGGTGGGACACGCGTTAAAGTTAGTTCTTAAAACACTAATCTCGTATCTTGAATCAATTGAAGTTTGTGTGAAAATTTAAATGGATCAGTATACTGACAATCTAAGTGAATCGTTTAAAGCTTACAGTTTAAATAGATCAACGATTTTAGTGATGTGTCTCATAAACTGATATGATCCTCTGACGCAAACTCAACAAAAATATGTCTGCAAATATTTTGTTATTGCATTTCATTACAAATTAAATTAACAAAAATATTTTTGGAGTGTTTTAGCAAAAAGTTTTTAAAATGCAAAAAGATTTGATTCACTTTAAGTTTTGACAATCGATGTTGGAAAGTTGAATTTCAAAATCTAAGTATACTGAACATTTCATAGAAAAATAACAAGTTCATTGATTTGAAACTTGAATTTTTAAAATGAAAACCTAAAAATAGTTTGTAATTGTCACCAAGATCATTAATTTGGACTTGGTAGATAATTGGATAGTCAAGATCATTAATTTGAACTTGATTATCTGGAGGGTTTATAAAGATAATCGTGACTAATGTCAAATATAATATTGAGATTTGTAAGTCAGGAAGTTATTTGATAGGGGGAGCTTAATATTCAATATCAAATGGACAGAAATCTCGGAGAGTTACGAAATGATCCTAAAACTAAATTGTCAAATATAGATTGCTTAAAGCAAGGGGATATTGCTAAGAGGGAGTCTGAAGTAAGGGGGAGTATGTTATTCAGAAATGTTTAAGATTTTTGAAGACTCAGAAGATATTGAAGATTGGCTACGATAAAGATTGACTGTAGCAATATCCAAGGGGGAGTCTGTGAATGCATTATGTCTATTGCTTCCATTAACCATGTTCATAAGTGTCAATGTATCGAGTCGTAGCTGATTGTATAGGTTTATAGGTTAGACAAGACGAATTTGTAATGCTAATGTCAGTTCGTACGAATGGCCAGTTAGCATGAACTGGATATCCCATCCATCCCAGACAGACTCATGCGAATGGGTCACTCCTATAAATAGGAGGTCAAGTATTATCATTTATAACTTTGTGTGGAACAGAGGGGAAACTCTGTCCATTTGGTTTCACGGTTCTGTACTTTCAAATCATCAACAGAAACCAGTTTAATTAGCTTGTTCTTGTGCATGTCACCTTCATACTCAGATTCCGCACGAGATATGGAGTCGTATTAGCCGGTCGAAGCATTCGGGAGCACCGAAACGGTCCTCACAGATTTGGTGGGTACTGAGATTTCTGAAACTTCAAAGAAGTAAACCACATTGGAAATCGTTTTTAGATTTTAGTTTCTCTTTTCTTTCTAAAAATTTAAAATGTGTTATTAATTTTAAGGGGAGAATTTGAGAGAAAAATCAAAAGCAGTGAAAATTTCAAAAATCCAAAAACAGTAGAAAGACATAAATGAGTTTTTGTTGCTAAAACAGAGGAAATGATAGTACATCAGTGGAGTATCAGAACACGCTAAAGAATTGAAAAGTATAAAAGTGGATAATAATCTAACTAATTGATGTATCAATAGGCTCACTGTTAATCAAAAGGGTTGCATAAATGATATAAACATAACGAAACAATTAACTAAGTGTGAGTAACATTTCATTGGCATATGGTCTTGGTACCGTAATCTCGTTTGACAGAATTGCCAAGATACTGAGATATTAGGTCTTAATATTAGTTTAACATATGGGATATTATACAAGTTCTTTTGTCTACACGGTAGTGTTAACCTAGAACTTCTATAATACTTTATAAACAACACTTAAAGCGTAAACCCTCAAAAGCTAAATGATTATCGAAAGATAAGAATGTGTGCTCAAAAAGATACCTATGAAGTACATCACTTTGAAAAGTCAAACTTCATACTCTTTATCGGTACGGTGATACTAACCTGAGTCACTGAAGCTTTCGCATTCCCCTACAGATGTAAACTGAATATATTCACCTATATGATGATATTCTTGAGCATATCCGGATACGGGACTATGTCGTGAAATGGGAACCACTAGTTTATTTTTTCTAATATTACCTAAGCGTGTCATATTAAGCAATACCTAAGATAAAAACAAGTTGAGTTTAAGTGGAGAAACAATACTGATAATCAACATGAATAGTTTGAAACTGAGTATGTATTAAAGCTTAATGGTGTTGCTGATATGTCTTAGAGAACCTGAAATTGATATGATCCTCTAAGAACAAACTCACAAAAATATGTTTGTATGTACATAAGTTTACAAGTTTTATTTTCAAAATTTAAAAAGATTTTTAGTATGTTTTAGCATAAAGTTGTAAAAAGCCAAAAGATTCTATTTCCAACTTATTTTTTATTACCAATGTTGGAATACTAAAATTTTCTTCAAAGCTGATTAATGATTATTGTACAACTAGTTGGGGGCTAATCAAAATGGTTTGTGAAGTTTGGGATTGTATAACAGAGATAAAACCAAGGTCATTAAGTTGAACTTGAAGCCAAGGTCATTAATTTGGACTTGGAAATTGAAATTTTTGAGAAAAACTTCAAAAGTAAAAGGATAAAAATGTCAAACCAAGGTCATTAACTTGGACTTGGTTGAACAGAGGTGTGAATTAGATTATTAATAGGAAAAGTGACTCTCATATGCTTTAACTATCTCAAAGGTATGAAAGATGTGACAACTCATATTTTTCGAACCCTTTCTTCCTGTACTGATCTTTTCACGTTTCGTCGTACGTTGTAATTTGATGACTGCTATGTGAATTATGTAACTATTGTGTGGCTTGTGTTTTGAGAATTAAGATTTGGTTTGATTAAACGTTAATTGATTATGTGTTATAAAAGTCCAAACCATATATAACCCTCGGACCGCACACCCTTTTGCGGGTCGACCCAATCCATCGAGCCCAAGAATAGGCCCGACTCCCTACCTAATCGCATACATCACTTGGGTATAGTATGCACTCCTTGTAATTGTTGCAGACACACAAAACATTCAAACCCTAGCTCTCTTCTCCCTCACTCGAACCGATGGCAGCTTGAAGTCGACGATTATTTCCCCTTCTCTCTCGAAGTCTCCGTGGTTTCATCCTGTTTCCGGTTAGTCTTGGCAGTGGTTCAAATTACTTGTTGGTTTATAAAGGATGTGTGTGTTGTTATATGTTGCAAGATGAATAGAAAGCATGTCTATGATCTAAGGTTTGATAAAACAATATGTTAATAAGTCGGGCTGTATGTTACAATTGTGTTATTTGATCGATGAACTTGAGTTGCATACCATGAACTTATCGATGATGTTCGAAATGATCCTTTTTTGGTTAGATGTTGTGCATGATGGTGATTTAGGGAATGTTGTGCAATTGAGACGTCGACTTGTTTAATGTGATTAAAACCGATTAGATCCGATTCAGTATGATGTTAATCATGTTAGTTAATCACTCTTGTTGCTGTTTGGATTAACTGATGAATTAGGTTGTGTATGAACATGTATGATAATTGCAAAAATTATGCGGTTGATCTGATTGAAACTTTCCAAACTTGATAACTGCTGTTACGAAAATAAAGGGGTGTTAATAGGGGGAAACAATTACATTTTTATGGGTATCGACAAAGATTGCGAGTCGCAACCTCATGGTTCCGACTCGAAATCAGACTCCACAAAACAAGAAGACTCGAGACCTTCATGATTTCGACTCATCATTAAACATCACACAATAGGTGGACTCGAAACCAGCTAGGTTGCGGGTCGTGACCAGCCTGGTTCCGACTCAAGACATAACCCGAAACCTTGGGGGTTTCGACTAATGAAGTTTTCACTCAAGATCGTTGGTTTCGAGTAGAGACCTCGAGTTTACGAGTCGAGACCTCATGGTCTCGACTGATGACCACTTGAAATTATATGTTGAGCCTTTTGGGCCACATACTGGTTATTGGGCCCAACGTGCAATGAGTCGCACACTTACATGGGCCTTATGCTGTTGGGCCATACGATGATATTGGACTGTTATACCACATGAGACTTATACGTGTTGAATGTTGTTACGTGAATATTTGTATGCTATGTGTTAAATGTGTGTAAGAACATACGTGACTACTTGTACATAAAACTGATAAGTATTGGTAACCATAATAGGGCGTGGTTGACCAACTTGAAACAAGTAAATAACCAACCGAGCAATCTAAGGTGAGTTCACTGCTTGTGTTCAAGCATGCGTCCTGGGGAGGGACAACTGGTAAATATTCCAGGGAAGAATACTGGGTTTACTGGGTTTAAAACCGATGTTGGATAATACACTCAAATCTATCACCTTAACTCCCATCAACTACCGAACTGGTTTCCGGGGAGGCAACCGGGTAATTAGTTGATAGCGCTATTAGGTTTGGCACCCTCACACCGTACCGGGGAGGACGGGCGTGAACTAATGACCTTAACCACTCGAATAATGTTTGATAGAGCATTGGGGAAGGGCAAACAAACTGACGTCGTCTTGCGGTTCTCAAGTTATTATCAAGATGCTTTTAAACTAAACACTTTGTTACTAAACATTTTTACAAAACTGTGAACTCGTCAGCTTTGTGCTGATACACTTGTCTGCATGCTTGCAGGATGTCAGATACGTGTCATGGGACTTGCAGTCTGGGATGCCGGAGTGGTCATGGGTCGTGATGCTTTGAGTAACCTAGAACATTGGCTTATCGAATACTATGGTTTTTAAAATGTTTGAATAATCAAATTATGCTTCCGATGAACATGATCGTGCTTTGAATTAAATGATTTGAATTGCACTGTTTACGTTAATTGGAATTTTATTTATTACTTGACTATGAGTTCAACATGATAGGTGGCTAGATCCTGGTACGTCACATGCCTCGCGGGGGTATCCGCATGTGGAAATTTGGGGTGTGACAGTTTGGTATCAGAGCCACTGGTTATAGTGAACTAGGTTTTAAAACGTTTTTATAAACCCAGACTATAACCGAACGGTTCCGAAATCGACCACGAACTCAACTCTGGATTGCAAGGTTCGTCTCTCGTTTACTTTATGCATTACATAGCTAGTGTACACCTACTTATGATATTGTGTATGGTTGCATACTTGGCACTACGATGTGATTAAATGTGTTGTCTGATTTTGCTACGATGTTTTGGTAGTACCCCTAGACCTTCATGATCCTAGATTTTGTGATATCATTCGTTTTGTTACTCGAATCTCGGGAACCTTTCTACGCGAGTTAGGAGGAGCTGATATAAACATGTAAACTACATTATCATTGTCACACCCCGACCACGTAAAACAACAAAACGTGGCGGAATCGTCGGGGAGTGTTGTAACAGAATCATTGTTTCATAACACATGGAAAATTGAAATATTGTTTTATTGATTAAAAGAGTTACAATATCTTAACAAACAAAGAAGTATAACAAAATTAACTAGTCTTCCATCTTTTATTGTCGCTAAGGCCCAAGTCCGCCTAAGTGTATCTTGATCAATCCTATGCATCATTTCCTGAAACACATGTGAAAATAGGTACGTCAGCATAAAAATGCCGGCGAGTACATAGGTTTTGTGAAAATAGGATTCATGACTTAATGTTTAGAGAAGAGGTTGTTTAACAAAAGTCAGTCATGATCCTTGTAAAATGTTTTGTTTTATATATCATTGAAAAACGATGATATGTAATTGATGTGTAAAAGAATACTGTAAGATTAAATGAATAACCAAGTAAAATGAGTTTGTATAAAATAAGTTGTTTGAAAAACAATGTCATGTGAAAAATATGTTATTTGTATAAAAATGTTATATGTCTAAACTGAAATGATTTAAATAACGCTACGATATGTAATATCATACAAGCACTTATATATAGGAAGTACCAGCGGCGTATCCACCATGCTTGTATCATATTACACACGCCTCGTTACTCAAACCATTTACCCAACACAACCATCAATGTAAAAATGTTTATGTATAGTTAAATGTCAAATGTTCATGTAAAAACCATCAATATGAAATGTTTAAACCAATCGTCAAACGTTTATGAGAAAGCCAAGTCTATTATCAATATAAACCATGTAATGTATAAACAAAATTCATGTATGGTAAGTAAAATGAGACTACTTAAACCACAAGCAAAAAAATGTACAAAACAAAGTATTTGAATAAATCAAAAGTTATGCTTTGTAGAATAATGCATGCTTTACTGAATACAAACATTTATGCGGTGTTGTGAAAATGCATACATCCAAGCCTTGAGACTGTGGTGATAAACCCTTAAACAAATTAAAGATTTATCTGAGTTAATGTATTCGAATTCGGTCATTCCTTTCATCCAAACATACCTAGGATGTCGGGAACGGGAGTTGTCAATTCCTATGGTACCATTACCTACTAACGAGCGGCGTAGCTAATGTTAATGAATGTATATGGTTCCATTTAAACAAACCAAATGTCATATCAAAATGTAAGCATGTGATGAAAATAATGTACCTAGTATGCTAAGTAAACATACAAGGTAGAGATGTAAAATAATGTGTCCATATGTTACTGGAACATATGCAACAGAGATGCAATGTAAAGCAAATGTACTAAGTATGATGAACATACATAGCATGAAAAGGTAATGTAAAACAATGTACTAAGTACGCACACAATGGGCATACATAGCATAAAATGTAATGTAAAACAATGTACTAAGTATGCACACAATGGACATACATAGCATGAAAAGGTAATGTAAAACAATGTACTAAGTATGCACACAATGGACATACATAGCATGAAAAAGTAATGTAAAACAATGTACTAAGTACGCACACAATGGGCATTCATAGCATAAAATGTAATGTAAAACAATGTACTAAGTATGCACACAATGGACATACATAGCATGAAAAGGTAATGTAAAACAATGTACTAAGTATGCACACAATGGACATACATAGCATGAAAAAGGTAATGTAAAACAATGTACTAAGTATGCACACAATGGACATACATAGCATGAAACACAATGAAATCATGTACTATAAATGTACTAATGAACATAGCAAGTATATGATGTGAAAACAGGAAAGCATGAAAGTAACAAGTAGGCACATGTGTTTCACCCCAAAATAGTTTGGAAAACAGTAAAAGCTAGAAGGTTACGGAATCAATAGACTTTAGTTATCCACCAAGCAAAGCTAGAAGGTTACGGAATCAAACGGCACCTAATATAGGCAACTATATTAATAAACGGACCTATTCGGAGGATCGGGTAGCATGAGGGTTTGTAAACCAAATGAGTGTAGGGACTCATGTAATATGGTTTAACAAAGCCTACATACTAAAATGAAACTTATCCTAAGTGCTTTTGACCCCTTTACGACTCGTTTAGGTAGCTTATGCTACTTTAATGCGTCGTTCGCGTGAAACGCGTTCGGACCGCCTAACTAGCCCTATGACAAGTAAGATATGCCTTAACATGTTTAATATTGTTGTTAAATCAGTTTAGATGACAAAAGTTATGTTACATAGGCTTAAAATGAATTTTAACATAAAAAAGGCATTTTGGTAATTTACCTAAGGCATATATACTACCTATCATACAACTACTTAAACGACGTGACCATAAGGTATAACTCCGGAAGGTTATTTCCTATACTACTATGGTCACCTAAAGTGTTTGGTCGGATCCTAATGATCGACCAAATGGGTCGGGTTCGAAAGCATAAGCGATTGATTAGATCGCTTACCCTTACGACCCTAAACAAGCACAAATCTAAAAGTGACGAGCTAAACATGCTAGAACATGTCTAACAAGGTTTAAAAACAGGTTTGGTATCAAAACAAACGGTTTTGATACCCTAGAGTAGTTTGGTTACAAAATACGCGAGTACACGCATTTTGCCCGAAACTACGACTCGTCACTGAGCCTAGATAACGTGGTAATCAGTAGGTATAGTCACTAGGGACTATAACCATCGTGATTACGCTCACGTTATGAAGTTCAAATGAACTTTGCATTGACCATAAACTGGTCAATGCAGAAAGTCAAACACAGTTTGACTTTATAGCATAAAAACGAAAGAAAAGAACGAAGGAGTACTTACAGAAGGTCCCCGCAAGTATTAAACCCGATTCACTCTCAGGTAGGAAGCACAAACACTTCCACTTAGAGAGTTATGATCAGATTTAGGTGTGAGTTGCAACTAAAAGGGGTGGGGGTATTTATAGGAAAAGTAGAACCGTTAGGATCGTTTGTCGAAAAACGTGCCTCGATCTCAACCGTCCAACTCATACCCACTGAATTAGAAACCCATGGGAGCCCCTAGGATTGTTACAAACCAGTTGCAAGTGGTTTGCAAGGGTATAACAGCTGGAACAGGCTGTTTACAGCAATTCTGCTGTGCTGGGGACTTGCTTACGGACCTCAAAGCTGACAATGTTGAGGTCCGTAAGGTAACAACTTTACAGAATTGTCAGTTTTGGTCCCTGCAGCCCCAAAACTTGGTTTTTGATGCGTTTTTGGCACGTTTAAGCCCCGTTAACCCCATTTCAAAGCTCTAAAATGAAGTTAAAGTATAGGGAACTTAAAATATGCTCAAAAATATGTCGAATGTCAGTTCGTTTGGGCGTACGTTCGCGTTGTTCGGTTAATTACGACGGAATGCGCATAAGCGCGAAAAACGATCCAAATTGCGTGACGAATGGATTTTTCTTATGCCAAACACTAAAATAAAATATTTTAGTGCTTACATAATTTTTTGGATGTCCGGATGTATTCAGAACGTAAGTTATGCGCAAAAATGCAAACTTGTGCACTTTTTGACGCTTTTAGTCCCTGAATGAGCATAAAGTTTATTTTAGCACACTGAACCCCTCAAAGCCTATTTCTAAGCTATGTAAAGGATATTTAGGGTGTGTTTAACTTATGGCCATATTCCGGAATGTTCGTTACAGTTCAAATTGGCATACTTTCGCAGTTTGTCGAATTTAGTCCCTGTAAGCGAATAAACTTGATTTCGGCACACCAAACCTTCCAAAACTTATTTCTAAGTTATGTAAAGGTTATTTAAGGTATGTTAAGTATATGTTAATGTTCCGGAGTATTTTTCGCATTAAACTGATTACGTTTACGCACCAATTTGCGTATAATTCTCCAGAAAGCGATTTAAAGCCCGAAATCGAACAAGAATTTGTATGTGCAAATGATACACACATTTTTTTTAACAAATCCCAAGTATGAAATACAATATTTCATTGGTTTGGTATTTGTTTGATGGCCGTGGAGGCACAGGTGTCACAATCATTATGGGTGCACACATAATAATAATGTGGGGTGGGTGTATGCGAGTCCCGGCAAGGCTTAACAAGTGTGGAAGGGTGTCCTGCCCCATTGTTCGACATAATGGGAAAATTTTGTAATCCATAGAAATCATAATGATGATTGACTTCTACTCGATCGCAATCCTCAACCCTATCAACTCTCCTTTTATAGAATCATGAGCGGACGTGGCGGACGCAATGGTGGACGTGGTGGTTACCGCGGCGGTGGACGTGGCAACATTGTTATGTCCCATGCGGAACTGACTGATTTAATTAATACTTGTGTGGCTGAAGCTTTAGCAGCTCAGCAGGTTGGTATGTTATGTACCAAACGCCCTTCTATTCCTGTGTCGTGTACTCGACTCTCACTCGTGCGTTGTATTCTCTTTCAACTTTAGGTCAACCTGCAAACCAGAACAATCCACCTGCTTGCACTTTCAAGATGTTTATGGATTGTAAGCCTCAGACATTTAGCGGAACCGAAGGATCAGTGGGACTACTCCGCTGGTTCGAGAAAGCCGAGTCAGTTTTTGCTATGTGTAACTGTCCTGCTAGGGACAGGGTGAAGTATGCTACGGGCACACTGGAGGATGGTGCCTTGACTTGGTGGAATACCCAAGTCCAAATGTTGGGCATTGAGATGGCGAATGCAACTACTTGGGATGACTTCAAAGAGTTGATATTGGAGGAGTATTGTCCTCGTGATGAAATTTAGAAGTTGGAGAACGAATATTACAATCTGAAGATGGCGGGATCTGAGATCGAGGCATGCATGTGTCCTAACTTATCACGACCACCACACCAGAGAATCGAGCTATACATCAACGGTCTAGCGCCGCAAGTCAAGGGCTTTTTTACTATAGCTAATCTTGATAATTTTCCCCGAATCATCCGTTTGGCTCACATGATCACCAACCAGGAAGTTGCACGTGGTTCGCTACCACCTCGTAATGCTACTACTGCTACTACTCCTTCTAATGATAACAAGCGTAAATGGAACAATAAGGACAATAAATCACAGAAGAAGCCTGACAACAGCAACACTCGTAGTTTCAGCCAGTCATCCTTTGTTAATCAAAGCCAGATCAGCAATCTGAACCACGGCTCCTATGTGGGAAGGCAGCCAAAGTGTAACATGTTCAACTATCATCATCGTGGACCATGTACCCGAGCTTGCCATAGGTGCGATAAGGTAGGCCATATGGAAAAAGATTGCAGGGCTCCATTTCCAAAGCAACAGCAACAGCAGTATCAGCAATAACAGCAACAGCAGCAACAGCAAAGGCAGCAACCCCAACAAAACTAAGGCAACCGGAAGGGATGTTTTCAGTGTGGGGATGAGGGTCACATCAGGAGGGATTACCCTCAGTTAAACCAGAATACAAATAACAACGGAAACAACAACCACCAGAACAACTACAACGTGGGGAACAATAATAACAACAATGCTGGGAACAACAACGGAAATAATGGTTGTAATGGTGCACGTGGAAGAGTGTTTACGATTGGGGCCGGTGATGCTAGGAACGATGGCAATGTCATGACTGGTACGTTTTCCAGTGAACAACCTTTTCGCTTTTGTATTATTCGACTCTGGTGCCGATTGGAGTTATGTGTCTATGGCGTTCAGTCAATAGTTAGGGTTAACCCCAACACCTCTTGAGACCAAACATGTTGTAGAATTGGCTGATGGCAAGTCAATTGAAGCCTCACACGTTCATTTAGGTTGCAAACTCGATTTGGTGGGCCAAGTGTTCGACATTGACCTTCTCCCTATTACTCTTGGTAGTTTCGATGTAGTTGTTGGTATGGATTGGTTGTCTAGGCACCAAGCGGAAATTCTCTGCAAAGAGAAAATTGTACGTATTCCTCTCCCTAGTGGAGAACCGCTGTCTATTCAAGTTCATCAAAGTGGTGCAATGGTTGGCATCATTTCAGTTATGAAAGCCCAGAAGTGTCTACAAAAGGGTTACCCTGCTATTTTAGCACTCGTTACTGATACCCAGTCTGAGGAAAAGAGGATCGAAGATCTACCGGTCGTTCGTGATTTTCCAGATGTGTTTCCCGAAGAACTTCCAGGACTACCTCCACATCGTCAGGTGGAATTCTAGATTGATCTTATGCCAGGGGCGGCCCCGATCGCTTGTGCCCCTTATTGTCTTGCACCGGGGGAGTTGTGACAACTGTCACTTTTCCGTACATTCCGTACACTAAATAAACAGTAATATGTGCTTTAATGACTGTGCATGATCTAGTTTACCAGACAAATAAATTTCTGAATTCCATTCAAGTAAATTCATGCACGTTTTACACTACAAGAATTACTTTACACAGCGTTGCGTCAGAAATACTAGTAAACTCACCGGTAAGACACATTGTGTCAACAATTCTGCAGAAAGCAGTTAGACAATAGAATTGGAGTCTAGGTGTAGGTTCAACGACAAGAATACATTAAACCCCAAGGGTACATACAAGGGTTTACATATAGACATTCCGAAAGCTAAAATACGTACTAAAAAGCACACGAAACGCACTTTAAGTGCAGAATTTTATTAAATTCAGCTATAATCAGCCATAAATCAGCATTTTAACCTTGATATATTATGCAGAATTCATGATTTATCATCCAGAATACTTCCCCAAGTGTCGGGAATTGAAAGGGTTACAAAAGGGTACATAAAAGACACTAAACGGTGCAATTTAGCACTTTAACGAATCGGTATCTAACCGAACAACCGGACATTACCCGGAATACAAAAAATATTACTAGAAACATTGTTTATTTATTTCGGAGCTAGTTATGGCTCCCGAACACTCTAACATATTACATAAAGCTAGACACGAGACTTTTGCACTTAACACCCTACTAATTATCATCATGTGCCAACAAATTACACTTTACGCCCCCCCCCCCCCCATTGCATGTGGACGGCCCAAATGTGGTGGCCCACCTCAAGATCACCTCAATATTCCTTAAATTTTCCATAATCTTTCTTAAGATTTGATGAAGATATGTCTTGTACTACTTGAACATATGAACCAATGGTTAATAAGGTTAGAAGAATTATAAGTAAACATCCCCATCATCTTTCTTCACAACACCACCCACTCTCTTCTTACCCCCTCCTCTCGGCCGACCTTATCCCCACACACCACCACCATTTTCTTTGCAAGACCATCCATTCTCAAGTGTACTCAAGGTGTAAGAAGCCGTATTAGAAGGTTTGGTGGACTCAGAACTTGAAGGACCTCACCCGTTTGCTTTTATCCACTCAATCTTCATCATAGTTCTTCCCTAGCTTGAAGCTAGTAGTAAGATCCTTTTTCACTCTTGTTACTTCATGTTCTTAGTGGTTAAAAGATATAACATGTTGAAATAACAAGAACACTAAAGAAGATACACTTAAATCTTGAAACATAAAGCATGAAATATGATGAATCTTGTTGTTATGATGTTGTGTAGTGCATAAATGATATTTGCTTGATGATTTCTTGAGAAGATGATGTTGAACATCACATGAAGCTTGCTAGATGGTGTTTAAACACATAATCTAGCAAGTGGGAGGTGATTTTGTAATAACATATGATGATCACCTTCTAGTAAACACATGAACTTGAAGATTAAAATGATTTCTTGAAAAATAATCATTAAAGTGAGTTGATAACCTTGTTAACCCTAGACTTGTGAATGATTTCCTAAAAAGAACCAAGTTCAAAATGTGATTTTTAGAAGATCATGATTTTACATAAACCTATATTATTTTTGGTGGAAGAACAAGTATAAGAACACTAGAGAAACAAGAAGGTTTAATAAATAAACATTTTTGTAAATTATGTTTACAAGTTGTAAACACCAAATCTCTTCAAGAATGAGATTTTAAAAGAAGTAAACACACTTTGGAGGTTAACTAAACCCACTAAACACTTTACCAAGATACTACGCGTTTTCGTAAAATATCAAGTTCATGATGTGGGGTGAATTACTTGATTTTGGCACTTGATAAATGTAGAATAAGTTGTTGATGTTTGATGATGATTTAAAAGAAAATAAACACATGTTTTGAAAACATAGGAAACCTCCATTTTTAGGGGAAACCATGTAAAAAAAAATTAAAAAATTTTGACACTTAGAATAATATAAGTTTTGAGAAACTTATTCCCCAAAAATGTATCTAAAAACATTTACCAAGGTTTCCCTAATTTTTGTATTAAGAAATGATGATTTCTTCAAGATTAAAAATTGATATTAAGTATGTATATTTTTGGAGAAAATATATATATTTATTGATCACCAAATTTTGTGCTAAGTGTATGTAGTATGTATTATACTTGATAGTGTATTAGGACTTGAAAATACACTAAATACTCCTAAGGAGTGAAGATACAAAAAAATACACATACAACATACTTAGACAAATACAAGATACTTATATTTATTTTCGAGAAAATAATATAAGTAAGACACATAGTTAAAAATAGTGACTTGTGCTTGTGCGATACAAGTCTAGTGACTAACGTTAATAAAACACGTTTAGGTCACGACGCTAGATAAGCAAAAACCGGTGAAGTTTACAACGCAGGAACGCAAAGTTGTGAGTTCATGCTCCCCCTTTTCTTTAACTGTTTTTGGTTTTATACTCTCGGGGGTGAAATACATGTTACAAATGTTACAATATTTACAAATGGTATGATACAAAAACAAGAAGCACCCTTGGTGAGAACGAGTACCAAGTATGATGCTTTTTAAGAAATGCCTATGAAATACTAGATCATGTGAGCTTAGACTTAATATTGAAATGCCATAAATTCTTGGTGAAAACTAGTACCAAGTTGTAGATACATAATTATGGACGAGGGTTAGATCTAACGGGTACGGCTGAACCCCACTCATGGTCACAACTAGTACCTAGTAGTGCTTCGGAGTCCCAGTCGAGGTTAATCGACACAGTCGAGGGTAATCGACACAGTCGAGGGAAATTGACACAGTCGAGGTTAATCGACACAGTCAAGGAGTCATAACAAGTACTCCCCATGTCCTCAAGGAGTCATAACAAGTACTCCACATGTCCGCAAGGAGTCATAACAAGTACTCCCCATGTCCTCAAGGAGTCATAACAAGTACTCCCCATGTCCTCACATGCCTTAAAGTCCTTGTAAAACATTCATGTTCATATACGCGTTTACAAAGGAGCCTCTCAAAGATTTACAAGAATACGTTATTCCACAAGAATACTTTATTTTACAAGAATACTTTATTGGTACAATATTTGTATCACAAGTATACTTTATTTTACAAGAATACGTTATTTCACAAGAATACTTGATTTATACAAGATACATACCATGTTTCATACAAGGTATACAAAACGCATGAACTCGCTCAACTTTTGTTGATGTTTTCCAAAAGTACATGTATTTCAGGTGACAGGTTGGATCTTGGGCGCGAGTGTCATAACTAGAAGTAAATTTCAAGTATTAGGTGTCATCCACTTTTGTTGGTTTGTAATCTATTCAGAGGTTGTGTTTTAACACTTAAGTAACAAGTGTTTGTAACACTCAAATTTTATAATGGATGAACATCGTTTTGATCATGTAGTTGTTTATTACGATTGAATGCAATGGTATTAAACCAGTCACACATCAAACGCTTCCGCAAAAGACAGGGTGTGACAGTTTGGTATTAGAGCTTCGATTGTAGTGAACTAGGATTCCTTCTCGAGTCTAGACTACAATCACTAGAGTTCTCTCACGAAAACATTTTACAAAAAGGTTTTCATTGCATTCAAGTAAGCGTCAAGATCCACGAGTCAAACACTTTTCAAAAAGAGACAAGGCAAGGACATTAGTAGGGAATACCCTCTAGATAAGGTGCCAATTAAGGCATAGTCTACACGAGTTAGACTTACCAAAGATAAAATACACTCTTGGTGAAAACTAGTACCAAGTAGTGTTTCTGTCATGAATCGACAACTAGAAAAATAACCCCCCCCCCAAGAACGAGACTTATACGTGATATGATGCATCGAAATGCCTGTTTATACTAAGTAACATATTTGATTATCGATACATACATACGAATACGTGTACGGAATAAATATTGATGTGAATACATACAAATAAGTGTACGGAATGATTATTGACGTGAACAAGATACTTTCGACTTCGACTCCTATCATTGTACGTAACTCGCACGATGAAGCTATCAACCTCGCGTTCATTGCAAAGCTCATAGCTAGAGTGATTACCAAACAAGATTCTGAGCTTGCTTCCGTAGGAAATGGATGCTCTTCCCTCTCGATCGTGTAGGTGCCTGACTACGGTGATGATGACGAGGCAGAGGCAGCAACCTTGAACGAGTTCTTAATCAACGGGACGAGATCCCTGCGACTTATGTGAAGCAAGATTGACGACGCACTTGACCAGAAAAAGGAAGATGAAGTATCCATCTTAAAGGTGCCCCTCCAACTACTAGGAATTCTCTTTATTCCTATCATCGTGCCTATCCGTGCGTAACGATAACGAGTGTTAGCGCGTGGACCACCGCAAAGGTCCTTTCCATGACAGAGGTATAAGGACAGTAGTGTCCCCTCCTTGATCGATCATCTGCTTGGACGAGAGAAAATTTGGGGAGACTGTGCAAGACAATTTATTATTACGGGGGCCCACTTAATAACGACTTATAGTGCACAGAAATCCTGGTGGACTCTGCGGGCCAAGCTAACGATCACTGCACAAAAATAAACTCTAGGTGTTCACACCTTCAAATGGTAGAACAAAACCTAGACCAGTGCTTTAGCACTTTATAAAGTAGGAAACATGTCTTGCCTACTTCGTGTCTACCTGTGTATGAGACGTTTGAGAACCGATATATAAGCGAGTGAAGATGGATAACATTCGGAAAGATTCAGTGACGTTACGCATTCTATCACCCCTACATGAACAACCCCATCTCTGGGAAAATATACACATCGGTAAAGCTAAAGACCTAAGAAAACCAATGTAGCAGGAAATAACTGAAACTTGAATGACCAAGGTGATGTAGCCTCGAGTTCATTTTTCCTATTACAAAAAATAAGCCAAGTTAGCAAGCCTATGTGAAGGCTCAGTGATTGTTTCCTCGCTCATACATTGATTATATATACATGTGAAATTGGGTGATTACGTGATGGCTTATGGTGCCATGTACCTCATAGACAATTATGGAATATTGTCTAACCTACTTCATACCTTTTGACAGAAGAGAATGCCGCCCAGACGAGACGCAAACACCAATACGTTACCAAGAACAGAAGTTGAGCTTCAAGAACGAATCTCACAGGCAATTGCACGACATGAAGCCCTCCGCTCCGAACACAGCGGTGGCACTTCCGGAAATAACCCTCCAACTGGCTGCACCTATAAACAATTCCTGGACTGCAAGCCATTGAATTTTGATGGCACAGGAGGTGCCGTTGCATTTGTTCGTTGGTCAGAAAAGACTGACTCCATTCTAAGAATGAGTAACTGTTCACCCCCAACAGAGTGTTACCTATATCTCAGTGTTGTTTTTGGATGGCGCACTCTCCTGGTGGAACCTTCAGGTTCAAACCCTTGGTGCAGATGCTGCTTATGCACTGAGCTGGGACGAGCTCAAGGAAATGATGGAAAATAAATACTGTTCCAGGGCTCAAATCCAGAAGCTTGAGGTGGAGTTCTGGAATTTGAAAATGGACGGACCGAAGATTCCTGAATACGTCCAACGATTTCACGACTTGTCTAGGGTCGTCCCCTACTTAGTCAATCCAGAATTCAAGAGAATTGAACGATTCATTTGGGGACTTGCACCTCAGATCAGGAGCTTGGTTACTACCTCAAGGCCTCCAACTATCGCAGAGGCTATCGATTTAAGCATTACGCTTACTGAAGAAGCTCTACGTGCGGGAAAATTTTCAGAATCTGAGGATAACAAGAAAGAGACTCATGTGGAGTCATCAGGCAATAAGAAAAGGAAGTCTTCGAACCTAAAGGTGGGCACACAAGTCAGCTATGGAAGCTCTAAAGCAAACAAAAGAAAGAAAGAAAGTGAATCCGCCGCATGGCAGAAAAACTGATGGAGCCACTAATAAGGCCGGTGGTAAAGTTTACTCGGGGACTAAGCCGAGGTGCGGGGAATGCACTTTTCACCATGAAGGTCGATGTCTAAGGCCTAAGTGCGGAAAGTGTGGAAAAGAAGGGCACAGCAAGGACGCTTGTTGGGCGAAGGACCCAGATGGAAGAAATAAGAGAATACTAGGTTGCTACAGATGTGGTGAAATAGGGCACTTTAGTAAAGATTGCCCTAGGAAGAAACAAGCAAGGAAGGGTTTTCACAATCGAAACTCGTAAAGCACGCCAGGATCCAGATGCGGTTACGGGTACGTTCCCTATTAACCAACCTTATGCATCTATTTTTGATTAATACTGGCATCAACTTTAACCTTGCATGCTTAGAACTTAAGAAACTGCTTGGCCTAGTTTCAAGTAAAATAGATGTCCCGTATTCTTTAGAAATGGACATATAGAAGGCTAGTTTAAGCAGACGAAACAATTAAGGATTGTGTTTAGGGATTCGGAAGGTCGGAACCTTCTGGTACCATTGACTTGAGAAGTCATGATATGATAGCCAACATGGATTGGATATCCAAGTATAGAGCCTGAGAACATCCCCGTTATGGAAGAAGCTCCAGTAGCCTTTTCTGAAGACTTGCAAGGAATACCTCCACAACAACAAGAGGAGTTTAAACCTCGTACCAGGAGCAGCACTAGTACTGAATGACGCCTTACCGACTAGCTTCGTTCGTAAAGCATGAACCTCCGATATAAGTGCAAGAGCTGCTAGATAGAGGAAATTAAGGACATGACATCCTTAGTTAAGGACACAAGGAGAAAGTTGATAGACTCCACTTTGCATAAATTTAAATTGAGAATCAGGATCCTTTGCCAAGGACTGATAACATGAACAGACAAATCGTCAGGTTATAGTTACCACTCAAAGATCAACATGAGGACAAGATGTCCTCCACTGTGAATACAAGAAGGAAATACCCCTAAAACGACCTTTAGGACTCGCTTCGAGCATTACGAGTTCCTTGTCGTACCATCTAGCTTAACATATGCATCGACAATATTTATGGACCTCATGAATCGAACGTGTAAGCCATACCAGGATAGATCATGATTACATTTATTGACTACATTATTATATGACCAACGACCAATGGAGGTCGTGAGCAACAGCTGCAATTTACCTTGCAACTCTTAGAGAAAAGAACAGTTATATGCTATGATGACGAAAAGCGGATTTCGAATTCGCGAAGTGAGAACATTAAGATACGTGGTGGATAAGAACGAGATTCATGCCAACCCTGCAACCAAGAACTAAGGAGCTAGAGTTGCAATTATGTGACGCTTCCCAACAAAGTATCGATTGTACGTCGATGCAACGAAACCACAACATTGCATACGTGGCACATTGATTAAGGAATCATAAGAAGAAACCTTGAGCTAGATACAGTAATTGCGCGCCGCAAACTTGACGTCACTACCTGAAAGAAAACACTACACGACCTTTACTGAACACAAGGGTTGCAGCACACCGTTGATCGTAAAAACTTGAATATTAAACTAAGCTACTGAACGATGCAGATTGTATGAACACGATACGTGCTTGTGTGATAAACTTTGATAAAAAGTTGGAACACTCACTTGCCTTTAGTGGAGTCTTCCTACAACAGTATTTATCACACCGCCGTTTAAACCGCTTCGAGTAAAGCTTTAGATGAAACATAATAAGTTAATCCCCGTCATGTTGAACGGAGGCCGGAGATAAGCAATCTACTGGCCCGAGTTGGTCCAGGAAAAAAACTAGAGGCAAGATCGTTCAGATATATCGAGACAGCCCGCGGAATACAGAAAGATTTCGCCGATGAACGGCAGAAAATCGTAAGAATTTGAAATAAGAAGTATGGCTTTAATGGGAGCCTCGCCTAGAGAAGGCGTGATGTGATTTGGAAAACATAAAGGTTGGACCCCGATGTAGGGATCGGAACCATTGTTCACATGATGAAACTTCCAGAAAAAGATCAGTAATGATCGTGACACATTCCGTGTGTCTAGAGGAGTCTGACTCAAGGAACAGTCGTTGTTCCCACAAATAAGATTCACGTCAATGACAAGCTACAAGAGTTACTATAAAACCTGTTAAGGTTTTGGACCAAGAGTCCACAATACTATAGAAACCTGTTAAGGTTACGGACCAAGAGTCCACAAGATACAGAAAAGACATGATTGATTTACTTGAGTACGATAGAATTTATAACATGACCCAGAGATTACAAGGGGAACATAAAGACTGTCACACCCTGGCTTTTGCGGAATGGTGGGTTTATTTGGTGTGACTTCTTAATACCATAGCAACAATCATAACAATGCTATATGATAAAAACACAAGATGCTCATCCATTAATATAGTTAGAAAATACCAAAACAATTGTCTTGAAGAATCAACCCAAAATAAATTACGACAATGACTTGTTTAAAAACGAGTTCCCAATGGACTCAACAAAAGACCTTAAGTAAAACGAGGTTTGGAGACATGTGACCCGTCCAGGCAAGGGTTACACCTCCCAAACCCTACCCCCCCTGGATGACATCTTTTATTTAATACGCAGCTTAACGTGCATCACCCGCCAGATCCGATCAATTTCCTGAAATACATGTAGTTTGAAAAATCAACAAAAAGTTGAGCGAGTCCATGTGTATGTCTGTGTGTATAAACCGTTAAAGTACGTCCATATGTATAAATGTCCCTGGTATGTAGCAATTAAGGAAAAAGAGATCACCAATGGGTTGCAAAGCCACTGGTATGTGTGAAGTGATGCAGGAAAACTCAAACCTAGCTTATTTGTACCGGCCTCGGCTGTATGACACAATCACCACTATGGGTCACCCTGACCTCATGGGTGTGGGCTCGCTACGCCCAAATAGATCTATCACTCATGTCCCCCGGTCCTACGACGAGGATTAATGGCTTTAAGTGTTGTACCCACCACTCACATGATCTAAGTAGTAACCCTCCTTAAGCTAACCATACCATGTATAAAACGTTTGTAATAGTTGTAACATGTATTTCACCCCCGAAGTATAAAACTGAAAACAGTTAAAAGAAAAGGGGGACATGAACTCACTGTAGTGCGTCTCCTGAAATCGTATCTTCAACTCAAACTTGGTCCGCTACACGACAACCTACAACGTACTAATGTCTATTAGACGAACGGGTTGCGCCTTGCCTTCACATTACGGTTTGAGTTACGTTACTTTGTAATTATTCCAAGTCTTAACTTCTTGTTAAAATAATAATAATTATTTTAACTTAAGTTTTATTTTTAGGGTTTTGGAATAATTGTTAGGCAACTATTTCGTATTCGTACTTCTCAAGTATTTTATATGTGTATTCCTTCCCAAGGATGGGGGTATTTATACATGTATTTTGGTAGTTCGATTAATATATTTTTAAGTCCCGCTTAGAAAATATATATAACATTTTTGTCAAAAATAGTATATTCCAAAAATATGTATTTTGCTAAGGATAATGTATTTCCACAAGCGTTTTAGTGTAAAATATATATTCTTGATATATATATCTATCCGCTTTTATTTTCGAAAACCCACCTCCGATACTTTGAAGTTTTGTAACAATACTCATGGCGAAGTTTACTTCCTAAAAACAAAGTTAAACTCATTTGTAAACACTTGTTAGAAAATAATTTTCTAAGTCTTGGGATTTTTAGAAAATTTCGCCAGAGTTTCCCCTAAAAACGGAGGTGTCCATGCTATTTAGCATATCATTTTCTTTTCAAAATCAATCAACAATCAATCCTTGTACAATTTTATATCACCAAGAGCAAAAATATATGAGTTACACACTAATCATGAACTTGATATATTTCGAAAACGCGTAGTAAATCGGTAAAGCTCTTAGTGGACTTAATGACCTTCCGAAGTGTATTTATTTCTTTAAGAATCATTCTCATAAAATAATTTAGTGTTTACAACTTGTAATTAATTTTTACAAAAATAAAACTCTTTGAACTCTTCTTGTAAATAAAATATTCTCATACTTGTCTTATTTCTAAAAATGGTGTAAGTGTTTGTAGTAGTCATGATTTTTCAAAAACCGCTTCTCTAACTTGGTTTCTTTACAAAAATCTTTTGTAACTCTTGGATTTACAAAATCATCAACTCACTAGTTTAATTATATTTCATGAAAAATCATTTTTATCAAGTTCATATTTAGTTAGAAGGTGGTCATTTTATGTAGCACATAATCACTTTCTAATCTTGTTAAATCATATTTCTAAATATTATTTAACAAGATCCATATGGTGATTAGCATCACACAATCAAGAATCATCATAAAATTAACAACATGTTCACTACAACATCATAATATCAACATTTCATCTTCAAGTAACCTTTTATGTAAAGCTTCATGTTCATATTTTTAGTTCTTGTTTCTTTAGTGTTTTGAACATAACCATCATACTACAACTTTTAACTATGAAACAAGATGAACAAGGGTGTAACAAGGACTTACTACTAGCATAAAGGCTAGGGATGATTCTAGTGAAGAAGATGATGAAAAAATGATGATGAAAAAGCAAGAAACAAAGTCCTTTGAAGCTCCACAAGTAGCAACTTCCTTGAATCACGTTTTAAGCTTGAATGGAACTTGAAAAATGGATGAAGATGGTGGACTTATGGTGGTGATGGGGGCGGCACAAGTGAGCCGAGAGGAGGGGGTGGGGTGTGAAGGTGTAGGTGTGATAATGAGAAGTATGGTAGTGATCTTTGGTGCCTTGCTTATAAAGGATTGTTCTAATATTTTGGTAACCTTCACAAGTAACCAATCTAATAAAATAAAGGGATATAATCTTGCACAAGATTGAGGCAAGGTGGGGATGGTCCTTGTGACCGAGTTCGGTTAGGGGGGGTTGGTTGCAAGTTTTGTAACTAAGTTGTAAAGGTTAGTTAGATTTCAAGTAATATGTTTATATATGTTAGCTATTTGATTTTTAGTGGGTGTCAGGGTGTTCAGGGATCATGACTAGTCAAAAATAATAAAACAATGTATTTGACAAAAATTTAGTGTCTCGGGTAATGTCCGGTTGTTCGGTTGGATACCGTTCCGTTAAAGTGTTTAATTATTCCGAAAAGTGTATTTTATTTATATATTTGTAACACAATTTATTCCCGGCACTTAGGAAAGCATACAGGACCATTCTGCCATATTTTTGCAGTTTACTAGTATGTTACAATGCTGAATTTTATTAATAAATGCAGAATTCTGCACTTAAAGTGTGTTTTAGGCACTTCCCGGCACTTTAACTATCACCTAGTGACGCAGTTTTATGGTCCTCACTTCCCTACACTCCATACTAGTGTAGTACCCTGTCCCTGGCCCATAATGGGCATCAAAAACATTGTCTGTCTATTTGCTGGCATTGTCAGCATGTTTCTGAATTATCCGTTCAGTGTGCTAACTGTGCTTTGTGCATCAAGTATGTCACTAAAGTTTGTTTGTAATAAATGGAGTGACGATATGAAATGTGATGCATGTATGTATGATACAAAAATCATAAAGCAGTTCAAGTTGTCAGTTGTAATCAAGCACAGTCATTAAGCACATAATTAAAATTAATTAATTGTACGGATACCTGTAATTGTGAGGGTTGTCACATTCTCCCCCCATTAAGAAAATTTCGTCCCGAAATTTTATGTTCTGCTTCTAGTTGCAGGGGTCTTGGGGAATAAATGTGGGTACTTTTCTTTCATTCGATCCTCACGTTCCCATATGAATTCTGGGCCATGTCGTGCATTCCATCGAACCTTGACGAGCTTGACACTACTCCTGCGTGTTTTGTTAACTTTCCAATCCGTAACCTCAACTGGTTCTTCAATAAAGTGGAGTGTGTCGTCAACATGAATTTCGTCGGTAGGAATGACCACGGTTTCTTGAGTTGGACTCTTTTTCAGGTTTGATACATGGAATGTATCATGAACGCCATTTAGTTCAGCAGGTAAATCCAACTTGTATGCTACGAGACCAATCCGTTTCAGGATTCTGAATGGACCAATGTACCTGGGGTTCAACTTCCCATGCTTCCCAAAGCGTGCCACACCCTTCCAGGGTGAAACCTTCAACAATACCATATCTCCCACCTCAAATTCCAGAGGTTTCCTCCTTTGATCCGCATAACACTTTTGACGATCACGAGCCGCTTTGATGCGTTCTCGGATCTGTGCAATCTTGTCTGTCATTTCCTGGACCAATTCCGGACCAATTAGTTTTCTATCACCCGCGTCTGCCCAACAGATCGGTGATCGACAATTACGCCCATAGAGAGCTTCGAACGGTGCGGCTTGAATGCTTGCATGATAACTGTTATTGTATGAAAATTCAACCAATGGTAGGTGAGTGTCCCAACTCCCACCTAAATCCATTACGCAAGCTCGCAACATGTCTTCCAACGTTTGAATTGTTCGCTCGCTCTGTCCGTCCGTTTGCGGGTGAAAAGCAGTACTCAGATTCAACTGAGAACCAAAGGCTTCTTGAAAGGATTGCCAAATCCTTGATATGAATATTCCATCTCTATCAGAGATAATTGAGAGAGGCACTCCATGACGTGCAACAATCTCTCGCATGTATATTAAAGCAAGTTTACTCGTGTTATCCTTTTCCCTGATGGGCAAAAAGTGCGCAGATTTCGTTAAACGGTCTACTATCACCCAAATCGTATCGTGGCCCTTAGGCGTCCTTGGTAATTTGGTATGAAGTCCATGGAAATCTGTTCCCATTTCCATTTGGGTATTATAGGTTGCTGCAGAAGACCTGAAGGCTTCTGGTACTCGGCTTTCACCTTGGCGCAAGTTAAACATTTACCAACATATATTGCAACGTCGCCTTTCATCCTCGGCCACCAATAAAAATCCTTTAGATCTTGGTACATTTTATCCGATCCTAGGTGGATCGAGTACCACGACTTGTGAGCCTCATAAAAATAATGTCTCTTAGACCACCAAAGGAAGGAACCCAAATTCTTCCTAAGAAACATAACGTTCCATCCTCCTTTGGCATTCCCCGGAGATACTCGTTCTCAAGATTTTCCCTTTTAAGAGCTTCCCTTTGCACAGTATGAATGCGCAATGTGAGGTCTGTCTGGACAATCATTTCCAAAGCCCTAACCCTTATGGGCTTAATCCTTTCATTCCGACTTAAAGCATCGGCGACTACATTCACCTTCCCTGGGTGATACTTGATCTCACAATCATAGTCGTTCAACAATTCGACCCACAGCGTCTTTGCCTCATGTTAAGCTCTTTTTGATAAAAAATGTGCTGCAGGCTCTTGTGATCAGTGAAGATTATGCATCGTGTGCCATAAAAGTAATGTCGCCAGATATTTAAAGAAAACACTACTGCGCCTAACTCCAAGTCATGCGTGGTGTAGTTCTTCTCATGGACTTTTAACTGGCATGAGGCATATGCTATAACCTTCTGTCGTTGCATCAGCACGCACCCTAAGCCCTGACGCGAAGTGTCGCAATATACCACGAAGTCGTCCGTGCCTTCGGGTAGTGATAAGATCGGTGCGTCGCAAAGTTTGTTCTTCAATAACTGAAATGCTTCTTGTTTGTCTCCCCAATCAAACCACTTATCCTTTTGTGTGAGAGCAATCAGAGGTTGAGCGATTTTCAAGAAATCCTCAATGAATCTGCGATAATAACCAGCCAAACCTAGGAACTGTCGAATCTCGGTTGGCGTCTTTGGAGTCTCCCAGTTCTTAATCGCCTCGATCTTTGTGGGATCCACATGAATTCCATTCCCATTAACCACATGACCAAGAAACTGAACTTCCCGTAACTAGAATGTCACACCCCCAAAATCCACCTGCGGAGTATCACCGCTTGGGAGCGTGACTGACCAGGATCAAGCCACCAATCATATAGAACAATGTATAAAGTAAAAGTAATTGTATTAAACCAAACCAATCCATATGAAAGGTGTTCCAAAACATAAGTATCATATCAAAGTTTAGCGGAAGCGTATAGATAAAACTCAGCATAAATAAGTATGTAATGTCATAAAGTGTTTAACACACAATCACGATCCAAGCCCACAACGACCAGCTCCTCCCTGTGCAAGCTCCATGTACCTAACGACCTGCAAGGCATGTAACAGAGGATCAACAACTAGTTGAGCGAGTTCACAGAAAGTAAATGCGTAATGGTAAGTTCGTTTGTAACATGTGGCTCTACTGGGCCGATAGTACGTTCTATTTGTGGGGGCTTCCCATGTTGTATAACCACTAGACTATTCGCAACCATAAGTGTTCTACATATCCCGAGAACAGTAATACGTACAAGTTTACGTAGGATTTACGTAAGTATCCTTCACAACCGAGGATAGGGGTACGTGGGGGTTTACGTAGGTTTTACGTAAGTGCCTGACACAACCGAGGCAGTAGTAAGTATAGGTTCACGTAGGTTTTACGTGAGTATCCTTCACAACCGAGGATAGCGAGTAGCATAAGTATACGTAGGTTTTACGTATGTGTCCTGCACAACCGAGGACAATGGTATGGTAGTCTAGTATCAGTGTATGTATGAATCTATTCAACCTTATTCCTTCCATCCCATTCCCCAAACCCTGGGAATCCCATGCCTTAGTAAGGGTGTGAACTCACCTTGGTTTGCTCGGTATGCTAAGAATGCTCACAATTAATCAATCACGTCCTAGATTATTCACGTATGCGAAATCAGTTTACGTACGAGTACAACATGGTAACACCGAGTTAAAGATCATCACGTAGCACATAACACGTATTCAACACATACGAAACATGCAATTCAGTTAACAGCAGTTAATTAGGTCAGTTAAGTTCTAACAGAAACAAACCAAGTTAAAACAGGTTCCCCACTCGACGAAACACCTTCAGTTTCGTCGAGAGTCCCTTCGGCGAAACAAACCCCCAGTTTCGTCGTTTGATTTCTTGACGAATAAATCCTGATTCGTCGTATTTCAGATTCGTCATTAAGTTCAGATTCGTCTAATGTCAGTTACGTATCACATTAGTTACGTCATAATATCACAAAAACCCTAATTCGCCGTCATCAACATACGAAGATCATACCGAACTCACACAGTAATCATTCAGCAAATCATCGATATTATTTATTATGCCAATCATAACATAAACATGCAACACATGAAAAATCTTATTATTTAACACACATGGCCGACATTTGTTAACCACCTCAAGGGATTATTGGACCAAAAATCTGTTAGTGGACTGCCTCATGTATTTATTTGTTTCATATTGACTGCACCCTCACATTCCCTTCCATACAATAATCGACCAAATCTGAATTACCAGCACACATACATATGATCACTAATTTCCTGACAATGCACATGCACTAAAGACAATAATGGTCACCCAAAACTGTTGTTAACTCACACATGATTGGACCGATCAAATAATTTAACCCACAAAACCTCACAACCATGACCGCCGTCTTTTAACATTTTCATGATGTCATTGGTCCTATTATATATATTATTCAGGTAGTGGACCAATTTAGTATTATCATCATATACGGATATAATCAAAGCAAACCAAAGAACAACATATCAATACACATAAACATGAATGATTGATTGATCGGAAAACTTATGGCACTAACCGAGATGATGATTTGAACGCACAAGGGTTTCCGGTGGTTACTAGTTTTCCGTCACACAACAGGGGGTCCTCTAGGGTTTCGAAAGTTGCTAAAGTGTCTGATTCTATACGTGATCTAATATTTATACGCAAAACAGGCTTTTGGGCTTTAGTGGGCTCGGCGAATCAGTTTGGGCCGGCGAAACACTTCTGTTTCGTCGAATTGTTTTATGGTTTACTAGTCTAGGTTGTTCGAACAGTATACAAGATAAACACTTTAATCACATTACATGCATAACACATCAAATCAAATCAAATCAACATTCCAGCATATAATTCTCAACATATAGTTTAGTGTGTATAATTACAAGGCAAGTAAGCAAACAGCTAAACAGTCAACCGTGCAATAAATGCGAAAGTGGAATCTCGGAAACTCGAGTTGTCACATTATCCCCAACTTGAAAGAAATTTCGTCCCGAAATTTAGCATGCGGTTACTGAGGAAGCTAGGTGAGTTGTATCGTTTACTGGTTTTCCTGGGGTGTCACATGATCCCCCCGTTGATTTGGAATTTCGTCCCGAAATTCTGTAGTAGCTTCAGCCTCAGTAGTGGTTGCACTGTTTCCGAATAACTGGGGATACTTAAGTTTCATTTGATCTTCTCGTTCCCATGTGAACTCTGGGCCACGACGGGAGTTCCAACGAACTCGTACTAGAGGTATTCTGGTGTGCTTGAGGAGCTTAACATCCCGGTCCGTGATTTCAACTGGTTCCTCGACGAATCGCAACTGTTCGTCGATAGTGAGTTCCTTCAAAGGAACTATGTGGGTCTCATCTGACAGGCACTTCTTCAGATTCGACACGTGGAAGACGTTGTGAACTGCACTGAGTTCGGCTGGTAAGTTTAGTCTGTAGGCCACTTTGCCTATTTTCTCTATGACTTCGAATGGTCCAACGTATCGTGGATTGAGCTTGCCTCGTTTGCCAAAACGAACAACACCCCTCCAGGGTGAAACTTTGAGTAGCGCTCGATCCCCAACCTGGAATTCGAGTAGTTTCCTGTCTTTATCTGCGTATGCTTTCTAACGGTCACGAGCTGCCGCCATGCGTTGTCGTATTTGAGCAATCTTTTCAGTAGTATAAACTACCATCTCTGGACCTGTGATCTGACTGTCACCCACCTCTGCCCAATAAAGGGGTGATCGGCATTTACGCCCGTACAATGCCTCAAATGGAGCAGCTTTAATGCTGGTGTGGTAGCTGTTATTGTACGAAAATTCCACAAGTGGCAGATGTTTTTCCCAGCCATTGCCAAAGTCAATTACGCACGCCCGAAGCATGTCTTCTAGAGTTTGAATAGTGCGCTCAGACTGCCCATCTGTCTGAGGATGATAAGTTGTGCTCATGTCTAAACGAGAGCCAAAAGATTTGTGCATTGCTTGCCACAGTTCTGAAGTAAAACGTGCATCACGATCAGAGATAATAGAGGTGGGAACCCCGTGCCTCGAGACAACTTCCTTAAGGTATACGTCTGCTAGAGTGGAGAACTTATCCGTTTCCTTGATAGCCAAGAAGTGAGCAGACTTTGTGAGTCGATCCACGATCACCCAAATAGTATCATTCCCACGCTGAGATCTAGGTAGGCCAGTAACAAAATCCATGGAAATTTGTTCCCATTTCCATTGTGGTATCTCAGGTTGTTGGAGTGGGCCTGATGGTTTCTGATATTCCGCTTTAACTCTCGCACAAGTCAAGCACTTGGTAACGTAAGTGGCTATATGAGCTTTCATGCTAGGCCACCAATATGTAGTTCTGAGGTCGTGGTACATCTTATCCGAACCAGGATGTACTGAGTAGCGAGACTTGTGTGCCTCATCCATCACAAGCTCTCGTAGGTTGCCATAGTGTGGGACCCAAATGCGTCCTGTTACATAGTAGGCGCCGTCTGCCTTTTGTTCTAATCGTTGCCTTGAGCCGCGTAGGGCTTCAGCCCTGACGTTTTCTAGTTTCAATGCTTCTACTTGAGCATCTCGTATCTGTGAAGGAAGACTAGACTGAATAGTGAGTTGCAACGCTCGTACACGCCTAGGTGTAGTATCCTTTCGACTGAGGGCGTCGGCCACCACATTGGCTTTGCCCGGATGGTACTTTATGGCACACTCGTAATCGTTCAGTAGCTCGACCCATCTACGTTGTCGCATGTTCAATTCATTCTGCTTGAAAATATGCTCGAGACTCCTGTGATCGGTGTAGATGGTGCATTTAGTGCCATACAGGTAATGTCGCCATATCTTGAGCGCAAAAACAACAGCTCCCAGCTCTAAATCGTGTGTGGTGTAATTCCGTTCGTGAATCTTAAGTTGGCGCGAAGCATAAGCAATGACTTTATCCCGCTGCATCAATACACAACCAAGACCCTGAATGGATGCGTCGCAGTAAACCACAAAATCATCGGTGCCTTCCGGCAATGAGAGGATAGGTGCGCTACAAAGTCTATCCTTTAAGTGCTGAAACGCTGTTTCCTGTGCATTACCCCAACGATAAACCACACCTTTCTGCGTCAGTAGTGTAAGCGGCTGTGCAATCTTTGAGAAGTCTTTGATGAACCGTCTGTAATAACCCGCCAAACCCAAGAATTGGCGTATTTCAGTTGGTGTACGAGGTGCAGGGCAGTTCTTGATTGAATCTACCTTGGATGGATCAACATGAATCCCATCCTTGTTTACCACATGACCTAAGAAGTGGACTTCACGAAGCCAGAAATCACACTTTGAAAACTTAGCGTACAGCTGTTCCGTTCGAAGAAGTTCCAAAATAAGTCGTAAATGATGCTCGTGTTCCTCCTGACTCTTCGAATAAATCAGGATGTCATCAATGAAAACAATAACAAACTTGTCAAGATAAGGTTTGCACACCCTGTTCATAAGGTCCATGAAAACCGCAGGCGCGTTCGTAAGCCCGAATGGCATGACTAGAAACTCGTAGTGACCGTAGCGAGTTCTGAATGCTGTCTTGGAGACGTCCTCATCCCGGACTCTCAGCTGATGGTACCCTGACCTTAGATCAATCTTGGAGTAGTAACTCGACCCCTGCAACTGGTCGAATAAGTCGTCAATACGAGGAAGAGGATAACGGTTCTTCACTGTGACCTTGTTCAGTTCGCGGTAGTCTATGCACATCCTGAAAGTGCCATCCTTCTTTTTCACGAATAGTACTGGAGCTCCCCAAGGCGAAGAGCTTGGACGAATGAAGCCCTTATTCAAGAGCTCTTGTAGTTGCTTAGACAGTTCTTCCAGTTCAGTTGGAGCTAAACGATATGGTGCGCGAGCTATAGGTGCTGCTCCTGGAGCTAGCTCGATTTGAAACTCGACCTGGCGATGAGGCGGTAGACCAGGTAAATCTTCTGGAAACACTTGAGGAAATTCGCGCACAATTGGAATATCCTCTATTCTATTCTCTTTCGTAGCTGCATCAGTAACTAGTGCCAAAATGGCAGTGTGACCCTTTCGTAAACATTTCTGAGCCTTCAAGAAAGAGATGATGCCAACCACAGCACCACTCTTGTCGCCTTGAACTTCGAGAGATTCTTTACCCGAACGAGGAATACGAATGATCTTTTCCTTACAAAGGATCTCTGCCTGCTGCTTGGATAACCAATCCATGCCAATGACAATGTCGAAACTACCCAGAACTATGGGAATGAGGTCGATCGAGAAGGTCTGACCCGCTAGAACGATGTTACAACCCTTGACTATATGCGTGGCTTCTACACTTTTACCATTTGCTAGTTCTACGACGTGTTTGGTGTTTAGGGGTGTTGATGTACGTTTTAACAATTTACTCATTTTCAAAGACATATAACTTGTATCCGCACCCGAATCAAACAAAACAGTAACATAAATATCGTCGAGAAGAAACTTACCCATAACGACGTTGGGATCATTTATGGCATCACCCTGCCCCAACACAAATGCACGACCCCTTGCTTCATTGCCGTTGTTGTTGTTTCCCCCGTTGTTGTTGTTGCCATTACCCTGATTGTTGTTATTATTGTTGTTGTTGTTGTTCTGGTTCCTGTTTAGC
>JARYGA010053103.1:0-22839 GCA_030545235.1 Helianthus tuberosus | reverse complement strand
AAGAAGAGGTGGACCAAACCTCTGCAGTCTGCAAGAAAAAGATTATTTGTTTTTTAACGTATGTAGACTTCTAAAATAAACTGGTGGTAGGTGGTGATGGACGATGGTGGGTGGTTGACGGTGGTGGTAGTGATGGACGTTAGTGGGTGGTGGACGGTGGTGGTGGCGGTGGCGATGGACGATGGTGAGTGGTGATGGTGGACGCTGGTGGTGGGTGCAATTGACAATGTCTGCGTGTGGTCTACGCGGTGCAGACAGAAGAGTCTGTGCAGTTTTTTTAGAAAAACAAAGACCACCTAATTCTGTTAGATTTTCTTTTTAGTTTTAAATGAAATGACTAAAATACCCTTTATCTCTTAATTATAAAAGGAAACTAGATTTTGTTCTCTCGTCTCTACTCTTATCTCATCTCCACTCTCTCTCTCTCTACTCTACTCTACCCTTTTAAATCTGAATTTGGTGGGGTCTTGAATAATAACAAGATTAGGGTCATGATCAGTTTCTAGTTTCTACTCATGATACATGAACCAAAAGAGATAATGAGCCCTAAAACTAACGGGAGTTACATACAGATCCATCTTCTTAATCCAGGTAATCAAAACAAACAATAATCAACTTTGATGGTAACCATATGAAGAAGAAGAAGAGGCCAGAGAGGCAGAGAAGACTATGCAAACCCAAAATCAAAATCGAGATCACGTATTCAAGTTTGTATTTACTAAAATGCCCCTAATGTGAGAGGGATTTGACAAATTTTTGGATGGCAATGCCCAAATGGATCAAACATTTGAAACGCCACGGCACAATATGTTATGATTTTGGGTTTCGTACTCAAGTAGTTAATGCGCAATCTAAGTTTTGATAAATATTTTCAAACATGCATTAAAACACCACCTAAAAGAAGAAAACTGATGTTTCATCTGATCTATCACATCTTCATATCAGGCCAAGATCACAACACCTCAATAGTCTATACGCATCAACGCAATGAAAGCAAGTAACATCTCTTTAATCTAGTAAAACACAGACACACTAACAAACGATGACAGACACATGAACCAACAAGAAATAAATTCCATTCGTTCATATGCATTCCAACAGGAAACTACCAAGTCCAAGGAAAACAGAAAAGCAGATTACGGTTTTGAGCTTAATACGAGAACACCATAGTCAAAAGAATGTACATTTTCAAGAAAGCATATTTACATCGTTTATTAAGCTTTCCATATCACCCGCTTCAACATGCTCCAAACGTGTTCTCCCCACTGTAAGTCATGTACAGGAAACCATCCTCGTCTTTGTTTTCTTCATAGATGGCAGACATCATGGCAGCTATATAATTATTAACAACAATAAAACATGAATACAAATTTAAACAAGCAAATATAAACTTAAAAATATATATATACCAGTAGGTGGCAGAATGTTCTTCACAAAGATAAAGATGGCTTTTTCAGCACTCAGTTTAATCCTCTTCCTCACCACATAAACAAACTGTCCAACGGTCAGATCAGCAGGGACCAGATATCTGCATCCGTCACACGACGACAAAATTAAGTGTTCCCATAATAACATTATTTGTTAAACACCTTTTTTCTTTACAATCTCAACCCGTTTACTTATTAAAAATTCCAGGTTATCGAGTTCACTGAAAAGAACAACAAAGTCAACCCAACCCCAACTGACCGAACTCATACTATCTTTTTCTCTTCAAATCGACCCGTTTGACGTATTACCCAGCCCACCCATATCGTATTTACCAACAATGCAATAAAAAAACAAGAACATGCAACACATTTATATAAGTTTAAACCCGAAGACAAAGAAGAGAATCCAACTAACTTCTTCTTGTCTATGTCGGGTATGTCGCTTCTTTCAGCCTTCTCCACAATCACCTGCAATAAACCAAACAAAACATAAACATCAAACACAAAGCTAAAAGTAATCCACTTAACCTATAACCGAAACATTCAATACCGGAATTCTGTCAGGATACTTCTCCCTGATCCGTGCAGCCTCGGCTTGGCGCCTCTCTGAAACATTTAACATCATTATAAGCAACTAATTACAAATTGTTTTCACCATGAAACCCTAATTGCTAACATAACTTAAAACTACCATGATCACAAATCCCAATGAAATACCAAGATCAATAAAACTATACAGTTACTTTTTCTTTAAGCAAACCGTAATTCAGAGTACATCAAAACCGATTAAGATTGCAGAAAAGGGTCCTAATTTGTGCGATTAACCGATCAAGAACATAGGCAATCATATATTCTACTGGAATTATTGTAACGATCGGTGAAATTGAAGCACAAATACGATTGATTATATAAGTAATAAGAGGTAAGAAAGAGAACCTAGTGGGTGTTCCAGTTTGAAGGAACTTTTGGCCATTGTGACGATGAGATTAGGGTTTTGAGAATGGGAAAGAAATATTTGTGAGATCAATTGTGAATTGTGTTGGTCCCTTTATTATTGTTGATTTCTGGTTTTCTACGATTCTTGATTAGGGTAAGGAGTAAAGAGTACAATGCCCACAATGGCCCACAATCTCTCCTTATCTACAAAATAATAATTATATAAAATTAAAGTTTTAATTTGTTTTTTAGAGTAAACTGCCATTTAGGTCCCTGAGGTTTGGTCAGTTTTACTACTTTAGTCCAAATTTCAAACCTTTTGCATCTAGGGTCATGTGGTTTCAGTTTTATTGTCATTTTGGTCCAAATCTCAAATCAGGTCAAATTTCTAAAAAAACCTGGTTTTTGTCCGTATTCTCAGGGGCATTTTAGTCATTATACTTTTATTATAACTAATTATTAATTAAAAATAAATGAGTTAATTGCCAAAATCGCCCTTGAGGTTTGGGCACATTTGCCATTTTTGTCCAAAATGAAGGTTTTGTACCATTTTGCCCCCAACGTTTGTAACTTTTTGCCATTTTCATCCAAATATTTAACCAAGTTATTTTGTACCATATTATGGGTATTTTTGAAATTTCTCATTAATAAGGGAGTAATTTGTAAATAAGCTTACCATCTATATATCTGTCTTTTATAACTTACATTCTTCATAAAACACGCATTTACACTTATACAGAGAAGAAAAAAAACCCCAAATCGCCCCCTTTTCTTCTTCATCTCGTTCTTCATGAATCAAGACATGGTTGTATGCAATTGCGGTGCTCAGACTATCATAAAAACGTCGTGGACCTCCCAAAATCCTACTCGTCGATTCCATTGCAGGGATGGACGTGTGGTTTTGTGAGTTGGGCTGAACATCCAATGAACCAAAACCCTGCTGTGATGATACCTGCATTGTTGGACATAATAAAAAGGCATGAACAAAATGCAAGAGAGATGGCATACAAGATCAGTTTAAGGGATCAACATGCAAGAACATTAGCTCGACTGAATAGGGTGATGAAAATACTTCTAGGTTGCACCTGGTTATTTGTGGTGATGCATTACATTTGTCGTTGAAAAAAATGTCATAAAAAGGGTAGTTGGTAGCGTAATGTAATGATCCGTCTTTTGGTATCGTCTGTATTTGATTAGCGTAGTGTAATGATCTGTCTTTTGGTTAGCGTTATTGTAATGTAAAGAACCCGACTTTTGGTTAGCGTTATTGTAATGTAAAGTACCTGTCTTTTGGTTAATGGTACGTAATGATCCATCTTGTTAATGTAAAGAACCCATCGTGCATTTCGACCAAATTGTGCATTTCGACCAAATTGTGCATTTTGACTAAACTATGTATGGCAAACAACAACAGGTGTTAAAACCTGTTAAAACCTGTTAAACCTTTAAACAACGACATTCAATAAACCACAGGTATTAAATAAACCCCTCTTTAAACCATTCAATTACAACCCTTTTTTAAACCATTCAATAGACCACAAACAACAGCAGGTATTCAAACTGCAGGTATTAAAACTGCAAATTCCGACCCAAACACTCTTTACACAAATTGTGCATATTCTGACCCAAACACTCTTTAAACAACAGCAGGTGTTAAAACTTCAAATTATACCAATTCAATAAACCACAAACAATAAAACTGCACTCTTTAAACCAAAATAAAACTGCAAATTATAACCATTCAATAAACCATTCAATAGCAGTTTCATGGACCATCTATTACAACCCAAAAAACTAGAACTTTAAACCAGATTAACAGTTACATAGACCATCTATTATAAACAAAAAACTACAACTTTAAACCTGATTAACCACATGAACTGCTAGATCTAATGATATACTGTTAAACCTGCTTCAAAAGTTTAAACTGCACCAAAAACTTCAAACTGCACAAAAACTTCAACTGCACAAAAACTTCAACTGCATCCAACTAAGGGGCATCCAACTAAGGGACATGCTCTGACTGACCAACACTTGTCTTGTTTCCACAAGTTCTCTTATTATATACCTCTGTGACAGCCACCAACACCACCAAATTTGTCGCCGCCACTACCAAATCCCAACCCCACCACCATTGTGACAGCAACCACCTCTATCTGAACCCCAACAACTTCGCAAAAAAAGTCATCAGATCGGAACATGTGTATGGCTTCCAGCTCTGACACACTCGTCTCCAGAAACTCTTCTTCTCCAACTGTCGCCAACTCTTCGTCTCTGGCAACTCTTCTTCTCCAACTCTTCTTTCCGGCAACTCTTCTGAAAGATAGAGTTGCGTATGATTCACGGCATCCTCCTATTCATTATGTTGCAGCTAGTGAGGATTTGCATATTAATCGGTTTTTACTATTTTTGTTTGATTTTGGTGAATTTTAATTAGTTGAAGTGAATTAGGTTTGTTTGATGATGTGTTTTAATGAATTGTAGGCAGGTGATATTGTGTTTCGTGTTCCGGATTCGTTGGTGGTAACGCTTAAGAGAGTTTTGGGGAATGAGACTGTCGGTAAGATGTGGTTCTGTTCCGGATTCATGGTGACGGTGGTATTAGATAGAGAGAGAGGGAGGGAGGGAGAGAGAGAGAGTAAGTTTTGAGAAAGTTAATTAATTTTATAGGTTAAATGAAAATCAGTTGGAAAAAATGCCCCTGCACAAAAAGACAAAATAGACAGGTTGCAACAGTAAAAAAAGAGGGTTTTTTGAATTTTGGACTAAAATGGCAATAAAAGTGAAACAATAGGGACCCAGATTTAAAAAGGTTGAGATTTGGAGTAAAATGGCAAAAGTGCCCAAACCACAGGGACCAAAATGGCAGTTTACTCATTTTTTTTAAGTATGTTTGGTAAAGCAATGGCTTTATAGCTTAGGGGTGGGATAAGACTTTAAAACCAATAGGTTTTGGGTTCGATTCCTACAATGGTGGGTTTTTCTCATATTTATAAGGTTTTCTTTTGAATTGGTGTATAGGCATTACTCCTAGTGGAGATGGATATAAAACTTGTCATATTTATTGGGTTTCGAATTGTTGTATAGGCATCACTCCTAGTTAGGGTGTTCATCGGGTTTTTTCTTCGGGTTTTGGGTCGGGTTGTTCGGGTTTTTGTCTAGGAAAAATTGACCCGATAACCAACCCATTTAAAGTTCGGGTTACTTGGTTTTGGGTTGTTCGGGTTCAGGTTAGTTCGGGTCGGGTTATTCGGTTTTCGGGTTTCGATGTAAAATGAAAAATTAATTTTTTTTACAAGATATCATCAAAATTTATATTGCTACTTTAAAAATAGGGTTATTGGATTTTATCACCCTTAACTATTGGCCATTGGCCGTTGTCACCCCCAACTATCACTTTGACGTCCGCCACCTCCAACTTAACACTTAGTGTGTTCTGTCACCAGATCACTAACTTTTGATCATGTTACTATACTTTTGGGGGTGTCCTAAGATCCCTAAAACCTTCTCAAGATCCCTATGACACCCTAAAAATGTAGTAACATGATCAAAAGTTAGTGATCAGTTAACGGCGTGGTGACATAACACACTAAGTGTTAAATTGGGGGTGACGGGCGCCAAAGTGATAGTTGGGGGTGACAGCGGCCAATAACCAATAGTTGGGGGTGATAAAATCTAATAACCCTTAAAAATATCATCAAACTTCAAATGTTATTTGACAATATGCTGTTATAATATTTAAAAATCCCAAAACGTAGTGTTTCATATATTAAAGACTCCAAACCAAAACACTTTTATAAGAAAAAAATAAATGTTCAGATTTTTTTCGGGTTTCGTGTTTTGGGTCTTTCGAGTCGGTTATTCGGGTTTCTCGGGTTTGGGTTTTTCGGATATTCGCTAATTCGGGTTGGGTGGCTTTGGATTCGGGTCAGGTTTTGGGTTTTGGATAAAAATGAACAACCCTACTCCTAGTTGTGAGTGCATATATCTATCATTTCCGTCAATCATATATCATAGCTGATCTGATGAACAAAGACAAGGTGGTTAAAGTATAAAGTTCATATGGAATTGATGGGTTCGCAAGGATGGAGACCTCAGCAGGTCCGCACGAACTGACTCCTGCGCAGTTCTAGGGTTTCTTGGTTTAAGTTGGTCTGTGCTCAATTGTTTATCCGCAACAACTTGTTCGTCCGCACTAGCAAGGTTGATCCGCACCATGTCACACCCCAACTGATGACGGAAATATCGGGGCATGGCACTGAGCGAAACAGATTGTCAAGAGAAATTCCATAACGAGTAAATTACCAAATAGTTAATATTATGTCCCATACCATAACCCATTAAGTAATTTAATTATTACAGACATCGATATTCTAAAAAAAAAACATGTTCCGACAATTCAGATTCAAATAAATAAATTGTCTTTGTTTCTAGACCCCATCCTACTTGATTTCCACACAAGCAGATAAGGCACAGCATCCTAAGCACCTGTCACATACGTTAAAATAGAGGTCAATACACATAGTGTAAAGGTGAGCATACAAGTTTGATATAGCATAATAGAGTTCGAAATCGTTTACGCATAACCAGCATGTACCACGTATAATGTGAAGCATGTAAGTTATAGACAAAGATCCTATCAATACCAATGTTGCGGGTTGACTGCGTGATGCAAGTTCGCAACACATGTTCACCATTGTAAACACATGAAGTAGTTGTCCTTAACAACCCCTGAGTGAACAGGTGCTGAGTCCAAACTATAGTACTATCGTTGCTAAGGCAGGTAGACAACAATCAATGTGTAAACATAACAAACAGGCATTCATCAAGTCACGTATAACATGCGATAGAGGTTTGCGTATAAATAGTGTTTGCGTTGTGTGTCAATTGTGATTTAGCATAAGTAACGTATGTAACACCCAAAAGTGTTTAAAGCAAAAGGATCGAGTATACTCACAGCGATGGAATTAATGGATTGAAGGGAGCGCTGGAGTGAGATCAGCCTGAACAGTTAACGATAGCATAAGCGAAGGCTGGTGCGTAAAACAGTGAGATTGACCAAGTGTCGAATGGTGACCCGATCGGATGGCCATTTGATTGGATTGACACCTTGCTTGGTGAAGATGTGTTTGTGTATGATGGTTTGACCTTTGAAGTTTTCGTTGTAGCATTTTGAAAATAGAGAAGTTTCTCTACCTTTCAGGTCGGCTGGTCGAACGGTGGTTCGATCGGACGGCGATCCGGTTGGCGAGGCTTCTCAGTTGAAAACAATTTCACAGCAGGATGGTCACTCTATCGGATAGCAATCCGATCGAATGGCAATCCGTGGCATTGAACATGTTAAAAATTGTTTAAGTACCAAAGATTCAAATGTCAAACGATTGGATAGTCGCTCGGTCGGATGGCAATCCGATCGGGCGGTAACCCGTTCAACATTTAGAACCTTTGAAAGTTTAAATGAAAAGTTGATGTGTGGGACCAAGTGCAATCCGATCGGACGGGAATCTGTCCCGACAGTCTAATCGTCTTGACACTTAATTATTTTGATTGTTTTTAGTTTGTTCGAGATGGTTTGACAACGTGCTAAACAACAGAAACCCCGTCTTGACCCAAGTGATCCGATCGAACAGGAATCACCCAAGTCCGATCAGTTAACTATTCAAGACGGTGGTTCATGCTTAACCCGAAATCGGTTGTCTCTTTGATAGAAACCAGATATTGAACCAATACATCACTAAGAAAGAGTAGAAGATCAGAACGAGCTCCGATTCTATCGGTTTTGAGTGCATTGAGTGTAAAAGAGTTGAAAGAAAGTTGGAAAACCATCTTTCAATCCTTTTTACCAGGAATGTGTGTAGATCTAGGCGAAAACATTGCTTAATCTTGTGGAAATCCTTCAGATCTAAGTTGTTCTTGGTGGAATGAAGCCAAACCATGAAGTTCATATGAACCCCATGATGACATCACCCTAAAACACCTCAAATCCGGTGATTTCACGGTTAAAAGTTAAGATTCAAAGGTGAAAAAGGTGAAGATGTGTGTGTAGATCATAGAAGTACAAGATTTAGGTTGAAAACTCACAAGAATCGTGAGGAATCGAGAAAAATGAGGGATTGGGTGCGGCTGGTTCGAGTGAGGAGCTGTCACATTGTCACAACCCCCGATCCCTTATCTGTCCCGGGAACGGGCGGACGTGAACTCAGAATTTTGGTGGTATCAGTTCGTTAATTTGGCAGCGGAAATTACATCAGGACCGTAGTTAGGAAATGTTTATCAGAGTAAAACCACCATATTTGATATTAATAAACACATGGGTAAAACCCAAATTTCTTATTACAACACATTTATAGGGATAGACCCTATTTTATTGAATTTAAAACATTATCTTTTAGGTAACTTTTATAGCCACATTTTTCCCAAGCCTTCAGTGCTCTCCAGCTGGCTTTTTACTAATTGGCTGTCACATTGTGTTACCTGAAACGCGTTTTAAAAACATTTGTCAGTGGGAAATACTGGTGAGTGAATCCCAGTTTAATCAAGAATTATTCATTTAATTTAAACTTAACAGTATTGAGGGCGATTACAATGTTTATATCTACCCAATTACTTATTCAGTACTGTCAATCCTGACTGGTGGGTCATATTACACATTGGCTAACTTTTCGTCCAATGGTAACGTTACTCACATTTTGTATACAAAACCCCAACATACCGGCAGTAATCGTAGAATTACAAAGACTCAATCACTGCAAAATTGCATTATAAAATAGTTAAGGTTTTGTAAAAACTGTTAACAAAAAGGAGATTACTCACATTGTTGTCTTAGATTTTTCGTAAGGGTTTCCTGGTGATAATCTAAAATTTACACAAATACACACGCGTTAGTATAATAACCCATTTTAACATTAGCAATACCCTCTCCGAGACGGCATTCCAATGACTACGTCGGGCAGAACCACGACAGCCATTACGGAACCCTAGATCAATCGGGCAACGTATCTAATACGTATCCAGGGGTTATAATACTTACAACGGAGCAGAACTTCGCTAATTAGGGGGTATAATACCCGCTTATAAAGCCTAATATTCAGATTTTGAGATTGAGAAACGAATTGTGAGCGAATTCTGGTTGAACCCGATGGCCTTCTTATATAGTTGGTGAAACTGGTCTTCTCGCGGCCCGCGTAACACATGGGCTGGGCTTACGCGGCCCGCATTGACTCCAGGTCAATGTGTAGCTCGTCCGGATCAGTGTATAGACTTGCCACGATGATGACACGTGTCATCACCGGGCTGCGCCACTATTTTGATCTCACGCGGACCGCGTAAACTAATCAGGGGTCTTACGCGGCCCGCCTGAACTTAAAGAATCAACGAATTCAGGTTTCAACCTTCATACCGCCCGCGTAAGGTTGGGGTGGGTCCTACGCGGCCCGCCTCAACTTAATATTTCTTGTTTTTTTTATTTATTTTTAATACTATATTGTATTTCGGGCTCGGTTTTCACATACGTGTTGTATTCAAAGATATATTGGGACATTTTAAAATATACTAGGTTGTCGGAAATATTTATAAGGGTGTCGGTTGAGGATTGTTACATCCTCCCCACCTTATTTTAGAGCTCGTCCTCGAGATCTACTGGAATAAGTGCGGATATTTCCTTTGCATTTCTGATTCAAGCTCCCATGTGTACTCAGGTCCTCTTTTGGAGTTCCACTTCACTTTGACCAGAACTAGTCTTTTGTGCTTGAGATTCTTGACTTTCCTATCTTCAATTTGTAGAGGCCTTTCTACAAACTTAAGTTGTTCATTTACCTCTATATCCTTAAGAGGTACCATTAGTGATTCATCGGCTAAGCATTTCTTGAGATTAGATACATGAAATACATCATTTATCATTGTCATTTCCTCTGGCAGTTGTAGCTGATAGGCTACAGGTCCTATTCTTCTAATAATTTCAAAAGATCCAATATACCTGGGACTTAACTTTCCTCTTTTGATGAATCTTACTACTCCTTTCCAAGGAGAGACCTTCAACAATACTTTATCTCCTACTTGAAATTCCAAGGGTTTGCGTCGGTTATCAGCATAGCTTTTATGTCGATCACGTGCTGCTTTCAGTCGTTCTTTGACTTGAATGATCTTGTTGGTTGTTTCTTGCATTATCTCAGGTCCAGATAGTTGCTTTTCCCCAATTTCTGCCCAACAGACTGGGGTTCGGCACTTTCGTCCATAAAGTGCTTCGAATGGTGCATCATTGATACTTGTGTGATAACTATTATTATATGAAAATTCTATTAAAGGTAAGTGATTGTCCCAATTACCTCCGAAATCAATTACACAAGCTCTAAGCATGTCCTCCATTGTCTGAATCGTCCTTTTGCTTTGTCCGTCCGTTTGAGGATGATAAGTTGTGCTTAGATTTAACTTGGTTCCCATTGCTTTTTGGAAACTTGACCAAAAATGAGAGGTAAATCGACTATCTCTATCAGAAACAATTGATAAAGGAATTCCATGTAAAGAAACAATTTCATTTACATATAATTTAGCTAACTGTTCCATACTGAAAGTTTCCTTCATTGGTAGGAAATGAGCTGACTTGGTTAGCCTATCTACAATCACCCAGATTGTATCATTGCCTTTCTTTGTTTTGGGTAATTTAGTAACAAAATCCATTGTTATCAATTCCCATTTCCACACTGGCATTTCTAACTGTTATAACAAACCTGAGGGTTTCTGGTGTTCAGTTTTAACTTGTGAACAAGTTAAACATTTAGAAACATAGGCTGCTATGTCCTTCTTCATTCCTATCCACCAGAAATTCTTTCTTAAATCTTGATACATCTTATCATTTCCTGGATGCATCGTATATTTAGACTTATGGGCTTCTTCTAATATACGATGACGCAGGTTTCCTAATTTAGGTATCCATATTCTCTTTTCATGGAATCTCCAAATTCCACATGTTCCTTGTTTTAATTCCTTAACCATACCTTTTAATTTTTCAGCATCATCCTTGATTACTGATTCTTGGGCTTCTCTAATTTGATCATTTAAATCTACTTGCAGATTTAATTTAAGAGAACGTACCCTTTTGGCTTTTCATGATACTTTCGGCTTAAAGCATCTGCCACTACATTTGCTTTTCCTTCATGATACTGGATATCACAATCATAATCACTAAGCATCTCTATCTAGCGTCTTTGTCTCATATTCAACTCATTTTGCTTGAAAATATACCTTAAACTCTTATGATCAGTGAATATGGTAAACTTACTACCATAAAGGTAATGTCTCCAAATCTTAAGAGCAAAAATTATAGCTCCTAATTCTAGATCATGGGTTGAATAATTTTCTTCATGATTCTTAAGTTGTCTAGATGCGTAAGCTATAACCTTTTAACGTTGCATTAATACACATCCATAACCTAATTTGGAAGCGTCACAATAGACTACAAAGTCTTCAGTTCCTTCTAGTAATGCTAGTATGGGTGTATGGGTTAATTTATGCTTAAGAATTCTAAATGTTTCTTCTTGTTTTAATCCCCATTCAAACTTAACAGATTTACAGGTTAGCTTAGTTAAGGGAATGGCTATTCTAGAGAAATCTTGAATAAATCTTCTATAATAACCGGCCAATCCTAAGAAACTTCTAACCTCGGTTGGTGATTCAGGGTAATCGCCTCGATTTTTGTTAGATCTACATGAATTCCTTCATGATTGACTAGGTGGCCTAGAAATTGTACCTGTTCTAACCAAAATTCGCACTTAGAAAATTTAGCATAAAGCTTTTCCTTTCTTAATAAACTTAAAAGGGCGTGCAAATGCATTGCATGTTCCTCTTTATTCTTAGAATAAATTAGAATATCATCTATGAAAACAATTATGAATTTATCCAAATATGGCTTACATATTCGGTTCATCATGTCCATAAATGCAGCTGGGGCATTGGTTAAACCAAAGGGCATGACAGTAAATTCATAATGGCCATACCTTGTTCTGAATGCGGTCTTAGGAATGTCCTCTTCCTGTACCTTTAATTGATGATATCCTGATCTTAAATCGATTTTAGAGAAAAATCGAGCTCCTTGCAGTTGATCGAACAGATCATCGATTCTTGGTAATGGGTACCGATTCTTAATCGTGACCTTGTTTAATTGACGGTAGTCAATGCACATACGCATTGATCCGTCCTTCTTTTTAACAAACAGTATCGGCGCTCCCCATGGTGACGAACTTGGCTGTATAAATCCTTTCTCCAACAATTCGTCTAATTATTTCTTTAATTCTTGCATTTCTACAGGTGCCAAACGGTAAGGTGCTTTGGCAATCGGTGTTGTTCCTGGTATTAAATGGATTTTGAATTCAACTTCTCTATCTGGAGGTTGTCCTGGAAATTCTTCTGGAAATACATCTGAAAACTGGGATACTACTGGAATATCTTTTAAATCCTTTCCGTTAGTGTTAGTGATTATAGAAATCAAATACACTAATGATCCTTTTCTTATGTAACTTGCCGTTTTCATTACAGAGATGAATTTTGTGGATCTAGATAGTTTATCTCCTTTAATTGTGATTGTTTTACCTTTTGGTGAATTTACTTGAATTGACTTTTGATCACATAAAATACTGGCTTTATTGGCTATTAACCAATCCATTCCTAATACAACATCAAATCCTGCCAGATTCATTGGATCAAGGTTTGCCATAAACTTTTGATTTAAAATTTCTATTCTTGCTCCCTGCAAGATTTCAGAAATCCTAACAGTTTCTCCATTAGCTGTCTCTTCTAAGCATTCTTATGGTAGTTTAGTTAATGACTAATTTAGAAGTTTGCAAAACGAAGTATTAATAAAACTTTGGTTTGCACCAGAGTCAGATAATACTTTAGCAAAAACATCATTAACTAAAAACGTACCAGCTATCACGTCTGGAATCATCTTGGCTTCATATGCAGTCAGAACAAATGCTCTAGCATGTTTAGTGTTCTTGTTGTTCACAGCTGGAGCCAATTTTGGATAGTTTGGCTTGATATGACCTTGTTCTCCGCAATTGTAGCATACCCTGTTGTTGGCTTTCTTCCTGCAGTCTTCTTCCTTGTGACCTGATATTTTGCAGAAATTGCAATATATAGAGCGTTTTCCAGAATGCTTCCTTTTGCAATGCTTGCAATAAGGTGCAGAGGTAGAACCCATATTCCTACGGTTGTAATTCCCAGAACGGAATTCTTGAGTAAGCCTCTGTGCTAGATTTTTCCTCTGGTCTTCTTCTCTGGTACGGACTAGTTCATATGTCAAGGTGTTGGTTAGTTCCACAGCTTCTTCTATGGTTTGAGGTCCAGCTGCCTTGACTACATGTCTAATCTCTCCGATTAATCCCCAGATGTAACGGGAGATTAATACTGGCTCTGGTGATGCAAGGGTTGGTACTATTCTAGCATATTCAAAGAATAATTTAGTGTACCCCTTACTATCCACTCCATTCATCCTAAGATTTAGGAATTTGTTTGCTATATGTTCCTTTTCATTAGGAGGGCAAAATTTCCTTTCTACCATATTCCTAAATTCTTCCCATTCCATATTGTATACCTTATCACTTCCTCTTGATTGGAGGATAGTGTTCCACCATTCTAAGGCTGAGTTCTTAAACAAATTAGAAGCAAACATTATCGTGTCCTCTTCCGCACATTTACTTATTTTCAGAACAGCCTCAGTCTTTTCTATCCAGCGTAGAGCTGCAATGGGTTCTTCATTGCCCGAGAATTCTATCGGTTTACAGGACCAGAATTCTTTATAAGAACAACCATAAGACACGGTTCTTCTTCTTTTGGGAATGGGCGCTAGAAGTACAGGGCCATTGTTCACGCTGTGTTCTGGTTCGATTGGTCGCTTACTGCTATGTTTACTTTTATTATTCGCTTCTTGAATCGTTTGAATAATAAATGGCATTGCATCTATAATTCCTTGTGCCACTATGTGTTGAACTGCACTATTATCCATTTGGTTTCCATTGTTATTGATGCTCGGATTCTCATTAACCACGTTAATGTTACTCTGGTTATCGTTATTCAGATTTCCTTGATTTCCTTCGTCGGCCATCTGAATTTTAAACACAAAAGAATATTTCATATAGTCAATCAAATGACACGCATTTTTGCCAAAAGCGTCGATCATTGCGACTTGTACTCTATTCATATACTATTATGTATCTATTACACACTAGTACTGAAATAAAAATTACAATACCAATAGAATTACACTAATAGTAATAGGCATCCGTACACACATATTTTATTTTTATTTTATTATATTATTATTACTATTACCATCTCCTCTATCACATCACGGATATGGATTCATCCAAAAATCCATATTGCGTTCATCGTATTTCCATACGAGACGCTCTCCCACCTATCTCATTCTCTCACTGCTTTCTAAATTTCCTCCCCAAAAGTCCTAAGTTCTTGTACGTTTTCTGCACTCATTGGGGGTGCAGGTTCTAGGACTGGGTTCGGAATCTGGGGTGCGGGTTCCTGGTATGGGGGTGAAAGTGCCTGAAATCAGTAAGGATCTTCTAAGATCTCCCTAATATAATCGTCGTGGTAATAGGGATCTAAAGGGTCCATACCTGGGTAGGCTCCTATGTTCTGCATAGGTGTGTCCTCATGTATCGGGTAACGTTGCACATAGTCCCTAACGTCATCCCACCAGGGATCGTAATTTGGGTCTAGGGGGTTTGGTGCAGGTACCCTAGGAATTTCTTCCGGATTGAAGTCATACATCTCTACTTGGTTTTCAGGGTTTTCTATCTCCATGGGTTGGTTATGGATTGGTGGTTGTGGTTGAGGTGCTATTATTTGCTCCAGATTCGGGTCAGCTGCAGTAGTGGCTAGGATGTGGATGTTAGCTATACCCCTATTTATCATATCCTGGGCATAGGCATTTGTCTCTCTCTTGGCTGCTGCTAGTACCCTCTGATCTTGCAACTTTTTCATACGCTTCCTACGCTCGTGTGCCCCTCTACTGAACCATCCCCTCTTTTTATGAGGAAATGGTTCTTCTGACTGAGCCTTAAACACAAAGATTCCTTCTTCAATATCAGCAGAGTACCCTGAGAGGGCAGGCTGAGAAGAGGAGGTGCCTTCGCTTCTAGGCGAACCAGACAATTGACGGTACGCGTCAGATGGTCCTTGGTCGCTCATACTGTAAACTAACAAATAGTCAAATAACACATAACAATTAAATACAATTACGCACGTATTTCCGTAATTTATTTCCTAACACAAAATTTAAAATTTAAGTGTCAGCGGAACACTTCTTTGGCTTAGACCAGTGGCTAGGCTCTGATACCACCTTCTGTCACAACCCCCCGATCCCTTATCTGTCCTGGGAACGGGCGGACGCGAACTCAGAATTTTGGTGGTATCAGTTCGTTAATTTGGCAGCGGAAATTACATCAGGACCGTAGTTAGGAAATGTTTATCAGAGTAAAACCACCATATTTGATATTAATAAACACATGGGTAAAACCGAAGTTTCTTATTACAACACATTTATAGGGATAGACCCTATTTTATTGAATTTAAAACATCATCTTTTAGGTAACTTTTATAGCCACATTTTTTCCAAGCCTTCAATGCTCTCCAGCTGGCTTTTTACTAATTGGCTGTCACATTGTGTTACCTGAAACGCGTTTTAAAAACATTTGTCAGTGGGAAATACTGGTGAGTGAATCCTAGTTTAATCAAGAATTATTAATTTAATTTAAACTTAACAGTATTGAGGGCGATTACAATGTTTATATCTACCCAATTACTCATTCAGTACTGTCAATCTTGACTGGTGGGTCATATTACACATTGGCTAACTCTTCGTCCAATGGTAACGTTACTCACATTTTGTATACAAAACCCCAACATACCGGCTGTAATCGTAGAATTACAAAGACTCAATCACTGCAAAATTGCATTATAAAATAGTTAAAGTTTTGTAAAAACTGTTAACAAAAAGGATATTACTCACATTGCTGTCTTAGATTTTTCGTAAGGGTTTCCTGGTGATAATCTAAAATTTACACAAATACACACGCGTTAGTATAATAACCCATTTTAACATTAGCAATACCCTCCCCGAGACGGCATTCTAATGACTACGTCGGGCAGAACCACGACAGCCATTACGGAACCCTAGATCAATCGGGTAGCGTATCTAATACGTATCCAGGGGTTATAATACTTACAACGGAGCAGAACTTCGCTAATTAGGGGGGTATAATACCCGCTTATAAAGCCTAATATTCAGATTTTGAGATTGAGAAATGAATTGTGAGCGAATTCTGGTTGAACCCGATGGCCTTCTTATATAGTTGCTGAAACTGGTCTTCTCGCGGCCCGCGTAACACATGGGCTGGGCTTACGCGGCCCGCGTTGATTCCAGGTCAACGTGTAGCTCGTCCGGATCAGCGTATAGACTTGCCACGATGATGACACGTGTCATCACCGGGCTGCGCCACTATTTTGATCTCACGCGGCCCGCGTAAACTAATCAGGGGTCTTACGCGGCCCGCCTGAACTTAAAGAATCAACGAATTCAGGTTTCAACCTTCATACCACCCGCGTAAGGTTGGGGTGGGTCCTACGCGGCCCGCCTCAACTTAATATTTCTTGTTTTTCATTTATTTTTAATACTATATTGTATTTCGGGCTCGGTTTTCACATACGTGTTGTATTCAAAGATATATTGGGACATTTTAAAATATACTAGGTTGTCGGAAATATTTATAAGGGTGTCGGTTGAGGATTGTTACACACATCACAAATGATGTGACAGAGGGGTATTTATAGGGTTTCCCAAAAAGGAAAGTGTCAAGGTGTCGAGTGAGGTCACCAATCAGATGGCTGTTCGATCGGGTGGCCACTCGATCCAAGTGTCCGGTGCGCTGAGTTTTGTCATTTCGTTTCGTTTCGCGTGTAGTGCGTTGCGATGCGATTCGAGTGGGCGATGCGATAGTATTACCCATTAATCCTAACTACTATATCTAACATATAATCACTATAAATAACTTGCGTTTAGCGCTTGCGATTTGATTGCGATGCGATAGAATTTCGATTGCGATTAACCGCCTCAACATAAACTTAACATGCACAAATAAAACATAATAGGCACACACACATAAAATGTAACAATCCTCAATAAACCGACACCCTCATAAATATTTCCGACACCATAGTATATTTTAAAATGTCCCAATATGTCCCAAAATACACCCCATACGTGAAAACGGGCCCCAAATACATTAAATAGTATTAAAAAAATAATTAAAAATTTGAAATTTAAGTTGAGGCGGGCCGCGTAAGACCCACCCCAACCTTCACGCGTGCCGCGTGAACTTAAAGGGTGGCGCAGCCCGGTGCGGCCACGTGGCCCAACACCCGGCGAGGCTAGATAGTGACCCGGACAAGCTACACGTTGACCTGGAGTCAACGCGGGCCGCGTAAGGCCTTGCCTTGTGTTACGCGGGCCGCGAGAGGACCGAGATCAGACCCTATATAAGAAAGCATCGGGTTTTCGTTTTCCGTCGTTCATTTCTTTCTTTCTTAAACGAATTCTGAAGTAGTGGAAGTTATAGTCGGGTATTATACCCCCCCTCCCTAAATAGCGAAGCTCTGCTCCGTTGTAAGTATTATAACCCCTGGATACGTATTAGATACGCTGCCCGATTGATCTAGGGTTCCGTAACGGCTGTCGTGGTTCTGCCCGACGTAGTCGTTGGAATGCCGTCTCAGGGAGGGTCTTACTAATGTTAAAATGGGTTATTATACTAACACGTGTACATTTGTGTAAATTATAGATAATTCTCAGGAAACCCTTACGGAAAAATCTAAGACAGCAATGTGAGTTGATCCGCTTTTTGTTAACTGTTTTTACAAAACCTCATTTAATTAATTATATATTAAACAGTGATTGAGTATTTGTAAGAATACAATTATGATGAGTATGGTGGGGTTTTGTATACAAAATTTGTTACCACCTGGTCAAGGAGTAACATTTCCACAAGTCGGGTTCGATAGTACCATGGATGTTAATTGTGATGTCTTAGAAACAAATATAATTGTTGGATCGCCATCAATACTGTACAATGGGATTTTATTTAAACTTGATTAAGCTGGGATTCACTCACCAGTATTTCCCACTGACAAATGTTTTTAAAACGCGTTTCAGGTAACAAAATGTGAAAGCCAAATAGAAGCCAGCTGGACAGCACTGAAGGCTTGGAAAAGTGGTAATAAAGTTACCTAAAATAAAATAGATGTTTTTATTAATAAAATAGGATTTATTCATATGAAAACATGTGTACTATGAACTTTGGTTTATCCCATTTGTTTAATGTTATGAAAATGTGGTATTTTACTCTGATCAATGTTTCCTAACTACGGTCCTGATGAAAATTTCCGCTGCCAAATTAGACAATATGAGATACCACCGAAACTGGCTCACGGCCGCTTGTTCCCGGGGATTAGGGATCGGGGGTTGCGACAGGAGGTGGTATCAAAGCTAAGCCACTGATTCAGCCACAGAGGTGTTCTGCTGACATCAAAATGTAAAGTGTTAGGAAATAAATTACGGAAATACGTACATAACTGTATTTTATTGTTATATGTTATTTGACTATCTGTTAGTTTACAGTATGAGCGACCAAGGACCATCTGACGCGTACCGTCAATTGTCTGGTTCGCCTAGAAGCGAAGGCACCTCCTCTTCTCAGCATGCCCTCTCAGGGTATTCTGCTGATACGAAAGAACGAATCTTTGTGTTTAAGGCTCAGTCCGAGGAGCCATTTCCTCAGAAAAAGAGGGGATGGTTCAGTAGAGGGGCACACAAGCGTAGAAAACATATGAAAAAGTTACAAGACCAGAGGGTACTAGCAGCAGCCAAGAGAGAGACAGATGCCTATGCCCAGGATATGATAAATAGGGGTATAACCAATATTCACATCCTAGCAACCACTGCAGCTGACCCTAATCTGGAGAAAATAATAGCACCCCAACCACAGCCACCAATCCCTGATCAACCCATGGAGATAGAAAACCCTGAAAACCAAGTAGAGATGCATAACTTCAATCCAGAAGAAATCCCTAGGGTACCAGCACCAAACCCCCTAGACCCAAATTACGATCCCTGGTGGGATGAAGTTAGGGACTATGTGCAACGTTACCCGATACATGAAGACACACCCATGCAGAACTTAGGAGCCTATCCCGGTATGGACCCTTTAGATCCCTATTACCACGATTAATACGTTAGGGAGATTTTAGAAGATGCTTACCGATTTCAGGCACCTACACCCCCATATCAGGAACCCGCACCCCAGATTCCGAACCCAGTCCTAGAACCTGCACCCCCAATGAGTGTAGAAAACGTACAAGAACTTAAGACATTTGGTGAGGAAATTCTAGAAAGTAGTGAGAGAATGAGACAGGTGGGTGAGCGACTAGGCTGGAAGTACGACGAGCGCAATATGGATTTCTGGATGAATCCATATCCGTGAATGTGATGGCGAAACGGTCATAGTAATAGTAATAATAATAATAATAATAATAATAATAATAATAAAATATGTGTGTACGGATGCCTACTATTATTTATTTCAGTTGGTATTGTAATTTTATTTCAGTACTGGTGTGTAATAGATATATAGTAGATGAATAGAGTAAAGTCGCAATGACCGACGCTTTTGGCAAAAATGCGTGTCATGTGATTGACTATATTAGCTATTATTTTGTGATATTAATACGGGATAAATGTTTAAAATTCAGATGGCCGATGAAGGAAATCAAGATAATCTGAATAACGATAACCAGAGTAACATTAACGTGGTTAATGAGAATCCGAGCATCAATAACAATGGAAACCAAATGGATAATAGTGTCGTTCAACATATAGTGGCACAAGGAATCATAGATGCAATGCCATTTATTATTCAAACGATTCAAGAAGCGAATAATAAAAGTAAGCATAACAGTAAGTGATGTGCGTGAGTGTGTTATATGTTTTAAGTATATTTTAAGCCCTTTTTACACGTTAGTCAAGTTTTAAATTTATAAAACACGATATTTACTAACACCAAACACACATATGGGTAAGTGCAACCATCGTGAGCGTAGTATAGTGTTGGTAAGATACCGAGATCGTCCTAGGACACAAGAGCTTTTAGTACCGGTTTATCCTCAACGTCTAATCAAATCAAAAGTTAGAAAAAGGTTTTTAACTAGAAAAATAAAAACTAACTAAAATGTTGAAAAATAAAATAAAAGTAAAAACAGATAGACAAGATGAATCACTTGGCTCCGACTCGTGTTTAGTATAACCTTTGATTATTTCCGCACTTTTGCACTTTTTAAGAGATTATCTTAGTTATTGTAGTAGGCTCCTCTTTTGAAGGTGACGTTACCCTCAACCCAGTAGTTTGATTCAGCAAGGATACAATCCTAAAGGGTTGGATTATTGAAAGATAATTAATTAAGTTATTAATACATATTGTGGTAGGCCCCTCTTTTGAAGGTGACGTTACCATCGGCTAAGTAGTCTGAGTCAGCAGGGATACAGTCCTAAGTAGCCGGGTTAAAGTATTAATAGTAGCTTACATATGAGGGGATCAAAGAGTTTGGACCCCCGCCATCCAATACCGGTGAGTATTGAAGGATGTCCTACTAAATTTGACCCAGGTTCTTGCAGGATCTATACACTGAACAAGGCAAGACTCTTACCAAACCGTTCCTTTAACCCCCGACCAGGTAGCCAACATACCTCCATATAGACCGTTGAGATATGAATGGTGAAAATCTTTTATTTTATATAGACAGTAAAATAATGCCAAGACACCACGGACAAACGATAAGGAAGAATCACCTTCCACATATATATCACCATTGCCCTTGATTTTCTTGATTGTATAACTCTTAAATGTCCACATATACACGTGTGATTTAGTTTACGAAGATTTTTCAATGCCAACAACCTCGATCAGATAGTAAAAAAGGCGTAAGGTTCACAATTGTGTAAAATTAAAATGGGATATACCGGGCTAGGATTCGAGTTAGAGGAACAAGGGCCAAACCAACCACCCAAGAATGGAATCGTCGAACGAAAACACTTGACAACCTCCTAGAAGCAGTTTTTCTTGCCACCAGACCTTTATCCATCAATTAGGAATCTGATGCCGTCACTAAACACATTCCTTAAATTGTAGCCATTTGTTGAGTGTTTTTTTTGTGTCTAATCCGCATATATATCATCATTGCCCTTGATTTTCTTGACTGTATATCTCTTAAATGTCAACATATACACGTGTGATTTAGTTTACGAAGATTTTTCAATGCCGAGAGCCTCGAACAGAGAGTAAAAAAGGCGTAAGGTTCAAAATGGTGTAAAATTAAAATGGGATATACCGGGCTAGGATTCGAGTTACAGGAACAAGGGCCAAACCAACCACCCAAGAATGGAATCGTTAAGAGAAAACACTTGACAGCCTCCTATAAGCAGCTTTTCTTGCCCCCAGACCTTTCTCCATCAATTAGGAATCTGATGCCGTCACTAAACACATTCCTTAAATTGTAGCCATTTGTTGAGTGTTTTTTTTGTGTCTAATCCGCATATATATTGTCACACCCCCAAAATCCACCTGCGGAATACCGCCGCTTGAAGGTGCGACTGACCAGGATCCAGCCACCAATCATATCGAACAAGCATGTAAGTGATTATAAAATCCAACCAATACAATTGGTGTCCAAACAAAACATAGTTTAAGTTGCAAGCGGAAGCATAACGTTTTAAGCCAAAACATAAGTTTAATTGTTTCAAGTTTAACATGGCACACAGCTGTCCATGTCCCACAACGACTCCCTTCCATGCAAGCTCCAGCTAAGTACTTATTGACCTGCAAAGCATGTAGTAACGAGTCAACAAGAATGTTGAGCGAGTTCACAGTTGGGTGTTCGTTCTAAGTTGTTTCGAAAACAGTTTCCTTTATCTGGCATCCTGCCGTGGGGGTTACCCCATAGTTGAAAACGTGATTTATTTAACCCAATTACTCTGGCAATCCAGCCGTGGGGGCTACCCCATATTTAGTTATATGGCTTTTCGGCCGTGGGGCTACCCCATGTATGTTACTAGACTCGTTACCATATCGACTGCTGATTGTAGTCATGTTTGTGTGCCCTAAACTGTCAATGTCTATCATCATTGACGTGCCTAGATCCATTAGTTCACGCCCGTCCTCTGCGGCACGGTGTGAGGTTTGTCAAACCTAAATAGCGCTATCTAACTAATGACCCACTCGCCATTGGCCCGACGATTAAGTCGATATAAAAGAAGGAGGGACTTCGTGATAGAGTTTTGGTCTAGTGAAAGTTATCTGTCCAAGAGGACGAGGAATTATATTCCTGAACCAGCACTGTCCTACCCAATAAAGGACGAGGA
>JARYGA010053102.1:0-33715 GCA_030545235.1 Helianthus tuberosus | reverse complement strand
ATTCATTTGTAACGAATTTCAGAAACGATACCGAGGTGCTGTCGGTTTTTCTTCTGCATGTAATCAGTGTAATATCAATATAAAAGAAGATTAAAGTGTGAATCAAGCTGTTTTTGCATTCGTTCAGGTCGCGACACGATCCTACAATGGGTATCAATATAATCAAAAATCCAATAAGTGACTATGTCACAAACTTTGACTTTGTCAAAGTTGAAGATTGTGATGAGAAAACTGATGATGAAAATGAGGATTTTTATTCAGCAGACGAATCTGAGTCAGAGTCTGATGCTGAAAATGAGAAAAAGAAAATATTTTTGAAATTAAAAGAAAAATTTCAAGAAACTGTTCTGCAATCGACTGAAAAGGGTGAGTGCTCTACGCAAAAACCTTTGAAGAAGAAAGTGGAACAGAAACAAAAAGTTAAAAATACAGAAAATGTTCAAAACAAAAATAAAAGCTCATCAGTTCAATCATCCTATCGCAATCAAAAACCACAAAAATTGAAAAATCAAAACTCAAAAATAGTTGGCAATAAGTGGTGCAGGTCGGGCCACAGTGCTTCAAAGCCAAATCCAGCTTTACAAGAGGAGAGATGGATATCACCAAGCCAAACAGTGCTATGATCTGAATGTTTGGACTGAAAATGGTGATTGGTACGATAACAGAGTGTGTTACCGATGCGGTTATCAAGGACACATTGCTGTTAACTGCCAGAGTTGGAGGTTTGAGTCAAGGAGATGCTTTAATTGCAACATCATTGGTCATATTGCTAGAGATTGCTCAATGAGATCAATGAGAAGATCGAGAGTTGAATCTCAGAAGCAGGTGAAGAAACCAGTCAATGTCAAGCCCAAAGAACAGAAGGTTCAAGAACCTAAAGTTCAAGAAACGAAAGTGAAACTTTCTCAGGGGCAGAAAGACAGACTGAGGAAGAAGAGGAAGAAGGCCAGAGAGTATCTGGAGAAGATTTTGTCCTCGGGTTCATCTGTTGGTAAAAATAAGAGTTCTGATGAATCGACTTCCTCGATTGCAAAGTCAAGCAAGACGAATTCATCAGATACAAATCTGAGGACGAAAGAAGAAAAGAAAAAGAAGAAAATGGTCGGCGATGAATCTGACATGTTAAAGTCAGACAAGCCACCTTCAGGCGATGAATCTGACATGTCGAAGTCAGACAAGCCATGTGCAGGCAATGATTCTGGTTCGTCAAAGCCAGAGGAGCCATTGGTTGAGGTAAAATTGGAGAATTCATGTTTAACAATGGATGATGAAAATTTTCCACCATTGTTGAACAAGAATTCAAAATCACCCAAGGACCGTCAGGCTTGGGTGAATCTGTTCAAATGAAAAACCTGACTTGCCGGAGCTCCCAGGTTGGTAAGAGTGGAGCAGGTATCGGCATCTTTCTTAGCATATAATCCTACAAGTGGTACAGTTGGTAAAGTACAGGTGGTATTTTTAAATTGTTATATTTTGATTTACAAGTGGTTATGGTTGGTGAATGAACCTGTAAGTGGTTGAAAGAGGTTTTCATTGACAAATGGTTAATCAAGGTCATTAAGTTGAACTTGATTGGACTATACTTACAAATGGTATTTGATGAACAAAGTGATAAACCCCTAATTTTACAAGTGGTAAAATCAAGAAAACTTATTTTCCGGAAAAACCATTTGATTAAAACAAACTTAAGTGTTTTGAAATCACAATGGGAAAATAGTTTGTTGTGAGGGGGAGTTCTGATTGTTTATGCCAAGTGGATGGCGATTTGAAGCGATTTGATATCGGTTGTCACTTTATTGTACAGTTTTTTTTTCAAATTTCCTAAAATGTGTTTGCATTTTAGGGGGAGTAAAAATTTCAAGAAAATCCAAAAACATTTGAAAATTTGAAAAAGGCAAAAACATGATAAAATCAAAAATGAGTTTTGGTGTCAAAGAAGAGGAAATGATAGTACATCAGTAGACAGTTACAGTATGCTAAAGAAATGTAATGTTTAAATAGAGTTAAACAGTCTCTCTGATGATATGCCGATAGGTTTTTACACATTTAGTAAGCTTTTTCGGGATATAAACATAAATTCAAACTTGCTTATTTCGTGGGGAACACTACTTGGATATATAGGTAACCCCTGAAATTTCGTTTGAAAGGTCCCTCTTTCTGAGATACTAGGTCTTTATGCTCAGTGATATCTGGGGTATTATCCTGGGACTTCTGCTGAAAGAAATTTCTGACCTAGTCCCCGTATAATACTTTCTGCATATGCTTTGAAATATAAGCTTCGCCCTCAGCAAATTGATGAAACAATAAAATTGATTGTCATTGCTGTTGTAATACAAAAGATCCTCTAAAGGGGACCCACCATAAGTCGAAGCCGTCATCTCTCTGCGTATCGAAAGATCGACCTGAGCTCTCACGGCCCTCGTACTATAATTTATTCCCCTGACAGATATCATCTGTGGTATACTCACCTGTAAGACTGAATATTGGGATCTGGATACGGAAGTATATTCAAGAGGTGGGACACATGAATGAGTTTAAGTCCTTAAAACACCTAACTCATATCCTGAATCAGTTGAAATTTGTGTGAGAATTTAAGTGGATCAGTATATTGGCAATCTAAGTGAATTGTTTAAATCTTAATGTGTATCTAAGCTCAATGGTACTTGTGGCTTGTCAAAAACTGATATGATCCTCTTGCACGAAGTCACAAAAATATTGTATGTAAATATTTCATTTCTGCATTTCATTTCGATTATTTCAAAAATCCAAAAAGATTTTCGGTGTGTTTTAGCATAAATTTTGAAAATTCAAAAAGATTTTAGACAACTGATGTTGAAAAGCTGATCTTCAAAATTCCGAGTGCTAAACATAACGAACAGGTTTGGGAAAGTTAGTTTGAAGATGTGTGAAATGAAAATGATCATTCAGAAATTGATATGATAAACCATTGTGTTTGATATTTGAAAATGATGTATTCAGGGTTGTATCTTCAAGAGATTAGCAAAGTTTCTAGATTTGTTAAATCTTATCTTTTATGGAACTTATGTTTTGGGTAGAGAATATGCAGGTGAGTCAGGTTACGATACCTGAACCTGTGAAAGCCAGACTACGATCCCAGCATATTTTGAGGGGGAGTCTGTTAGAGAAAGAGAGTCTGAAGATGCAAGAGCTAGGAGCCAGAGATCCTGAAAGAGAATTGAAGATAGGATAGAGCCAGATAGAGATTTTGAAAGAAGTCAAAGACTGATAAAGACTGAAGATTGAGAAGACTCGACACTTAAGACTCGTCAACATCTGAGGGGGAGTCTGTTGGTGCACACATCTGTCGTCTTCGTCTTATATCGAGTCTTGGCTGCGTTGTGATTTGGTTCAAACATGATGTCATCATTAATGATGATGACATCATTTCAATGACATCATCCATGACATCATGTGAAGAATACATGCACAAATGGAACTAAATTCACAGAATTGTATGCTGCTCGCTTGAAGACAAAATAGATTTCAAATATGTCTTGTTCGCTTGTATTTGTAATTGTTATGTTCGCTTGAGTTGATCGCTTGAAATTGTCATGTTCATTTCAAGCGACCAAGGATTAGTATAAATAGGCTAGTTGTCAATTCATTTGTAACGAATTTCAGAAACGATACCGAGGTGCTGTCGGTTTTTCTTCTGCATGTAATCAGTGTAATATCAATATAAAAGAAGATTAAAGTGTGAATCAAGCTGTTTTTGCATTCGTTTCTTAGTTTCCGCCTCTGAAACGGATTTGAACTCTTCCGAACGACTCGTTCAGGTCGCGACACGATCCTACAATGATGCTCACAAAAGAATGAAGACCCCACGGTTCATGATAAGCACCATCCATTACCATGTCATTAATTGCTTTAGATGTACGTACATGATAAGCACCATCCATTACCATGTCATCTTAGAATTCCTCAATTCGTTGGGCTGAGCAACTTGTCAAGGGAAAGCAATGCCAAGAACAAGAACTCCGATATCCTATGGATGCTGCCCTGCTTAGGTTAACTTTGCCAGGCCTAGGGTGTATACTAAGCTCCTTGATGGAAATTATTAAATGAGCTGGTGTTGCTCAAACCGGCGATAGAGCTTGCTGGTGACATTTGAGGACTTGTTAACCACGCTTCCTTCTTGTTCCTACTCTCTCAATGCTATGATCAATGTAATCATATGTATTGATTCCCTACACATGACATAGTTGTGGTTTAATTAATGAACTTAAAATATATTAATACTTTTCAAGCATGTTAATGGAAATAAAAACCTCATCTTCTTTATTAGAAGAATGTGAAGGAAAGAAAGCTGAACAAGTGGAAGCGTTGCAATCATAGCCAAATTCGTGCGCACTCCCTGTCACAAGTTAAAGTTAGATATTGCTAGATACACCAGTCAACACTTACTTTATCATCCCCATGAAAACGTCAGCAAGTTTATTCTTTGGAATAAGATTCAAATTATCAATTTACAATACAATATGTTCCATATTTTCTCATTGGTGAACGGTGTTTTAGATATTTGATGGTTAAAACAGTTTTCTAAAACTATCTGTTGAGTGGAGTGCTATTTGTCAAATAGCTGTTTTTGGGGTTCAGTTTACCAGACATGAAAGCTGCATCAACTGCACCTTCAGCCATGCTGAAGTTTGGTTATAATTACCAAAATACCAAGTCAATGTTAATTAGACATATTTGGGTTAAACGGGTCGTCTATGTGTCAAACCATGAATACACATGTCGTGTCAGGGTTAATGTGTGAGACACGATTTTCACGTTCGTGTCGGGTTCGACCTGCCAACCCACATAGACGACCCGTTTAGCAACTCTCTTCATCCATTCATTCTTGAACTTACAACAGTAATCCATCATGATGATGTATGCATGTTATCTGGTACTATTTTGAATGAATAACAAATAACTTAGTACATAAATAACAAACCTTGTTTAATATTCCTGAATCAAGCATCCCATCGATCAGAAACTCTGTTGCAAAGCAGTCCAGAGAGCCAAAATCCTTAGCCAGTAAAGTCAATTGAGATTGTTTTCTTTAACTTAGGAAATAAATGCTTTTGTGAATATCTCCAATCAGAATAAAATTCTTGACCTAAAAAGAAAACCACCATCAAATCAAGTAAAAATAAATAAACCGATTGAGATCAAAATGCAAGTAAAAGATGATGACTCACAATATTTAAGCTGACTAGATAAAGTGGTGGGGCATCGAAAAAAGCAACACCGTTCAACTCAGAACCGGTCCACTTGTGTAGGATAACTTTTGGGCCTGAAGCAACTAATAGATAACCTTGAATATAAGCTAATGCTGATATGGCACCTTTCATTTCCTTTGAGTAGACCTCGGTGACCTAACAAAAAACGAAAACATTAAATGAACGAATTATAATGCCAAATATACAATTTTGACCTATATACTAAAGAAAAGGTTGATTCAGGAGGTCGAATGGGTACATTAAAATTTCCTAAAATAAGATAACAATAATCAAGTTATCTTTGCCAGTGAATTCTTAGTGCTATTTTCAACTGAGAACAAAAGAACACATCCTCTTGCAACTACATCTTCCCCTTGCACATAGGCAGTCCCAATTGCCAACAGAGTTTCATTCTCTCTTGTTGTATTCTACCTCATTCCAAAACAATTAAAAACAACAATAATAAGTGTAGGACCGAGTTTCGGGACCGAAACCGTGATTATCATGATTATGTTCATAGACGGGAAGATTAGAGACGGATGAAATACTTGGTTGTATCGATTTTGTAACATAACATAACAAGCCGGCCCGATTAACAAGCTAACCGAGCCATACCAAAGGAGTACACATCCGGGGAGAGACCAAGTGGTGATCTCTAACCTCCTAAAACTTCCAAGTGTTGCAAATGGCAAGGGTTTTCTATTTATAGTCACACCCCTTGTCTTGCAAACGCACACGGTCAACCGAATAACCCTCTCATTTGACCACTTCAAACGAGCGGGTCTATACACGTTCGATAGACCGTTTCACTAACTATTACAAATTCAGCGTAAAATAAAACTAATATATTCGACAAGCATCGGACACAAAATCTGCATCAACAAATTCCCCCTTGTCCGTTGCTGTCGAATGCTGAAAATGCAACTGCAATCGATCTTCAGTCAAGTATTCATCTTCTCTGTGTTAACAAATTCCCCCTTGACCGATGATCCAGGTAAGTAGTATCTTGATGCTCCTTGTATAATATTTCCCCCTTAAAGTACGCGTATCCGTGTTGGGTGTTGTGCAATTTCCTCACAAGGCTTAATTGACCGATCTTCCGCTGATCTTCCAATACTCCAACCGGCATTTGATAAGGGTTCCAATCTTTAAGAACTGCATCAAGTCTTGATCTGTCATAAGAACTTCATTTCATTCAAGCATACTACATTGATAGAGATTTCTGGTGAACTGTCTTCTGTAAACCGTCTTTGTGGAATCGACCAAGTAATGCACTTTAATCTTCAGCATCAACACTCAGGAAAGTCAGCTAGACCAAGTGTATCCCTTGCAAGCTCAACCAGCATGCTTAGTTGAACTACATCCAGATCTCATTGTCTCGCCTTTGTGAAGTTGACCACGTAATGCACTACGGATCTTCAGCATCAGTACTCAGGAAGTCAGCTTGACCAAGTACATCGTTTGCAAACTCAAAGAATTGAGTTACCCCCAGATCCCTGTAAAATCCCAAAGAAACATCAAACCCAAAACCGAATCCTGCAGGTCTTCAGTCTTGAACTATCAGCTTTCAGAAAGATTCCCCAGGTCTTCAGTGAACAGCGCTTTTGTAACTACTGTAGACTTTAGAAACCTGTATTTTTCCGTGCAAAACCCTTCACGCTGGCCGGAGAATTAATTAAAATCCTCAAATATGTGTCTGTGCAAAACATTCCACGCCGAACCGTTAGTATCACCAGAAAATCACAAACTCTACCACCTGTGATTGCGTTTAGAAATTTACCGAAGAAATTCAACATACGAAAATTTTTATTCCCCCTATTTCTTTGGTAAGATTTCTAAACCTTAACAGATTCTCTCCACTTCAAAGAAACTGTCGTCAAATGTTCACCAGTTCCCTCCACTAAGCGGAACTGTCATCAATCTCCGTTGAATGTTCTTGGTTTTTCGAAAAATCACGAAAACGAATTTCTTCTTTGCATATGCTAGTTGAATAAGAACGTCCCCTAGTACCCCGTAGGATCCGACTTGTATCCCTCCAAAGACTTTGTGAACTCGTTAGGACCGGTGTTGACATTCTAGGTTCATTCATTCGTTACCAAATGCGAGAATATGACAATAAACAAAAAGGATTTCTTCGTTGCATATTCTAGTTGATAAAGCAATATCGCCTAGTACCCCATCGGATCCGACTTGTATCCCTCCAAAGACTTTGTGAACTCGTTAGGACCGGTGTTGGCATTCAAGGTTCATACGTTCGTCTTCAAATGCGAGAATATGACAAATAACAAAGTGCTTTCGAACATTTTCGAATAACCGATAACAATCATAAACAATCGACGTGCGGAAGTGAACATACCGTTCTCGTTTTTGGCCCATAGTAGTCAAGTACCAAATTTGACGTTTGCGTCGGTAACCGTGACTACCCCACATTTTTCAAAAATCAAGTTTTCATCATCTTTTGTTTTCATCATTCCGCATCATCCCGCGCGCTTCATGAACCGTACGAATTTGATGTTGAAATTTGGAAGCCCGGTTCAAATTAATTTCGCGAACACCCGACCCCCACTTTGCAAATAACCACCTCTGAATCTTGGCCCAAATAAGAAATTGTGATTTCATTTTGCCCAAAAAAAAATCACGGCCCATTTAATTAGATGGCTAATTAAATCCAAAGGTCCATTAATATGTGAATGGCCCAAATTTTATGCGACTATCCAGATCTTGTGCAACTGATCAGAAGCCCAAATATAATTCCACCAGGAGCCCAATTGAAGCCCAGCTACTGGTGCGATTCTATCAACTTGTACGATTACAAGTCTTGTGCGACTAGCTGAAATTTGTGTGACTATCAACTCTTGTGCGACTGGATATCAAAAGCCCAAACAGAATGGGTGACTGAAGTAATCAAAAGCCCAAATGGAAGCCCAGTTCTTGTGCGATTCTTTAATCTTGTGCGATCCAATTTCTTATGTGACTAATCAGCTTGTACGTTCCAACTTCTTGTGCGACTGATCATGCTTGACTTTTTATGCTTCTGACATTATGGACATGCTTTTCAGCTCTTATCTCTTCACTGACACATCGGAAACATGCTTTCGGCTCAAGACATATCATTTCACTTACCAACCATGATGATGTCTTAATATTTTAAACCTTTTTCACAATTTCAAATACACAAACAACTTCACAACTAATCTTCAAAGATCAAAAAGTGGATTTTTTTTTTTATGAAGAACACTTGAAGAATGTGAAGAACACAATGAACTCGATGAAGTTTCCGGTGAGCCGAAACTTTCTGCCGACATCACCTGCCATCAAAGACCAGCCGAGAAGAACAATCAGCAGCAACTCTTTCTCTCTCTCTTCTTCTTCGATATTTCTGCCCCTTTTTTTTTTTTTTTTTTTTTTTTTAAATGCTCCTTCAACCTCATCTCAAGAACACAGCACTGTTCACTTGCAGATCTTTACGAAAATCACTTTAAAAGTGATAGTTGATGATGAAAACTTGATTATTTAGGTGTAAAACATAAAACTTAACCCTCTGGTCATCACAGATCTGTATATTCGGGACCAGATCTGGATTTTTCTGCTTTTACACCTTTTTTTTTTTTTTTTTTTTTTTTAACTTCTTGAACAAAAATCATAATAAACACAGATCTAGAGCACATGTGATTTAGCAAACTGTTAGATTCACTAAATCAGGCACCATGGCTCTGATACCAATTGTAGGACCGAGTTTCGGGACCGAAACCGTGATTATCATGATTATGTTCATAGACGGGAAGATTAGAGACGGATGAAATACTTGGTTGTATCGATTTTGTAACATAACATAACAAGCCGGCCCGATTAACAAGCAAACCGAGCCATACCAAAGGAGTACACATCCGGGGAGAGACCAAGTGGTGATCTCTCCCGGTGAGGTCTCAAACCTCCTAAAACTTCCAAGTGTTGCAAATGGCAAGGGTTTTCTATTTATAGTCACACCCCTTGTCTTGCAAACGCACACGGTCAACCGAATAACCCTCTCATTTGACCACTTCAAACGAGCGGGTCTATACACGTTCGATAGACCGTTTCACTAACTATTACAAATTCAGCGTAAAATAAAACTAATATATTCGACAAGCATCGGACACAAAATCTGCATCAACAATAAGTATAATAAATACATATAAATAATGACTGAAACTTGGTTTAAAAAAGCGTGAAGCGCTCCGAAGCGTTTTGGTTCCAAAAGCTTTAAGCGAAGCCTCAAGCGCGAAGCAAGAGCTTCACGTATACGAAGCGCTCAAAATAAAAATAAAAATAAAAACAATATTTGTACACATCAATATGACCTATTCTACTTGTTAATCAATAATAAACACAAAAACATGATTAAAAAACATACTTAACACATAAAAAATATAGTTAAAACATAAATTAAAGTCGAAACACACTTAAAACATAAAAATGGTCTTTAATCAATAATCATCATAATCAAGTACGTATTCTTCTCCATCAACATCGCTGGAGAAGAGGGAGGGAGCGGCTGAAGATGTTAAAAGAAGGCTAACGTTCCTTTTTGTAAAGAAGTAGCAGGCCTCATTTAAACCCTATTAGAGACTATTGGGCCTAAATAAAAACTAAATGTGACTTGATTGGGCTGAAGCGCCGCCTCAAACCAATGCCGCTTCGCACTTAAAGCTCGCCTCAAAATGTTTCACGTGTTTTGTCGCCTCAGAGAAAAAAAAGCGACAACCCCAGCGCCTCATGCTTTAAGCTCGCTTAAAGCGCGCTTTTTTAAACCAAGGACTGAAATGAAAGCAACTTACAGATAATATAACCACTCTGACAGTTAACGCATTCTCAGAAGTTTGCATGTGAATAGTTCCTTTTGTTTGCCATGGCCTACCAGAACTCTCTGGTTCCAAAATTCTAACCTCGAATTCTTCAACAGTATAAGTACCATCAAGATTTAAACTATCATGCCCGATTTGGTGGCCAGATTCTTGATCAACCAGAGTTGATAGCACTTGATTTATAGGCTTTCAGACCTGTAAAGAGCCAATATGAAAACTGGAATTATTCGGTTCATCTTTTATACTATTATTATTTGTCATAATGTAATTATGAAAGTTTGAAATAGAACACATTATATTAATGGTCAACCAAAGAATCTACTCACAGGAACAGAAACTATAAGCGGGTATAGGTTCTTCTCAGCAAAGTATGTTACTTGATGCGGAGTGGCCTTCATGGGGATCTGTCCAAGCACAAATGAATTTCAACAGTTTGTACGTCAAAGGTCAAACAAGTCGTTTGACATGACAGCAACACTACAAAACTATACGTCAAAACAAATGACCTTTTGTACTGGCCAATAATTGTCATATGCTAACAAAGATGGAAGTTGGCAGATCTTCAACGTACCCTATTCACGCATTCAACAAGTCAGAAGATAAAATGAAATTAAAAAAAGTACTAAACTAACCGACCTGTGAGGTTGTAGGTCCCTCGGAGGTTGAGGTGCAACCTATTCCTTGTTATGTCCAACACACTAGCGAGTGCGGAATCCAAGCTAGCATGCAAACCGAGAGTTTATACAAGAACCGAGATAGAACAAGCACAAACACAACACAAAATCTTCACCGATTAACACCACTTGTATTAATACGAATGATCGGTCCGGTTACAAAGCTATGTTTACTGTTAGGTCCGGCTAGGGGAGGATCTAGTCGCCTAATCCTTGTGTACAAACCAACCCGGTTGTGCGGAATCCAACCGAGAAAGGCAAACCGAGATAGAACACGCAAATGCACGACACACAATATTCACCGATTAACACCACTTGTATTAATACGAATGAAGGGTCCAGTTACAAGCTCAATGTTTACAGATGTACTCTATAAACTCTCTCTCTCGTGTGTGTGTGTGCTGTCCAACAGAATGCTCTAAGTGTTCTGCTGTTCTCCCTTGTGTCTCTCCAAAGTGTCTCACTTTCTCCTTTCAAGTGCTTAACTGAAATGAACACAACACATGGGTATTTATACCCGACACAGCAGGTCTGGTCGAAGGATCAGATAGAGTGATCGAAGGATCATCTATCGACCAGAAACACATCGAAGGATCACATATACACCTCGAAGGATGATATCCTTCGAGGTCCATCTGTATCTATCGAATGTTTATCTTTCGAGGTCATCGAAGGATACAAACCATCCTTCGATGACATCCTTCGAAGCATACAACTTACAACATATGTGCTAACTGTTTGGCCAAGTCAAACCGGAGGATGGTTGACTTGGTCAAACTTACATCGAAACGCACATAATAACAACCTAACACAAGACATCGTTTGGTATCAACACAAAATATAGACAAAGTACAGACACAAGTGCACCAAACAAACTCTCTTGGCTGTAGCTTTGTCTCGATCTTCGTGTCTTCGTGTCGAAACCAAGTCGAACTGAGCTGAGTTGAACCGAGCCGAGTCGTGTCCACAAAATATGTATCAACAAACTCCCCCTTGGACGCTACTCGTGAGGTTCAACTTCGATGTCTTCCACGTCGGAGGATCTTCAAAGTCTTCACGCGTCGTAAGTAGAAAGTGTATCAACAAACTCCCCTTTTCATTTAGGTAGTGTGTCAATAAACTCCCCCTTAGATTGAACTCTCCATTGAGTCATGCTCGTGAATCTTTTGACTTGTCAATTCTTCAGATCCTTGTGGTGTTGATGAAGTGTCAGCGGCAACTCGATCACTTTATCTTTTGAGTGCCTCCACTTCGTGTCTTCATTCCAAAGCTTGTCATCGAACATGTTCTCCTCGCCTTTAGCATCTGCACATGCAAGAAAGCTAAACGCATAATGAGAACAACCGCTTGGAATATAGTTAACATTAAACAAATGACACATACGAGATCAAATCTCAATCAAACACCAACCGACAACAGTTTGAAAGTTTAGAAAATATACAATTTTAATCCTTTAACTTTCAAAATTTGTTAACTTCGACTGTTTATGAAGATGCAATTGTTTTCCGGCTTACGATCAGGATTTTGGGTAGGATAGACTCGAGTTCCAACATCAGTCAATCAAAAATAAACTAGAAGCAAAATCTTTTTGGATTTTATAAAGTTTATATTAAAACACACCTAAAATCTTTTTGAAATTTTTCATATTTCAAACGTAAAGACGGAAAACAATAAATAAATATATACAAAGATGCATAAACTGAAAATAGTAAACAAATATTTACAGACATTCTTTTTGCGAGTTTCGAGGGTAAGAGAATCATATCAGTGTACGGTCACGTCAAAACGCTCTTGTTGTTCAATTAGTTAACATTAAGATAAGCATCCTATAACAATTATCGGTATTGTTGTCCACATAAACTCAACTTATCATTTGTAATCATGGCGAGGGGATACGTTAAGGTATGATTTATACTTACCGACCGGTGTTCATCCACATCACGACACATTCCCATATCAAGGTATGCACGAGGGTTCATCTTACCGGTGAGTATACCGATTATCATCTGTTTGACCGTATATGATGTGAGATTCTCACTTATTTTGATTGAAAACAAGCCCTGTGTGATAAAATCACTTATTGAAGAGGAACTTGATTTTCGATGCATGAGGGCACAGGAGCAAGTCCGTGAACAGGTCAGTACTTTCGTACAGCAGAGAGACGAACTTGACTCCCGGACTCTCAAACGAAATTTCGGTACCAAGACCATATGCCAATGAATGGTTCCCACCTGGTCTTCAGTCGAATTTAAGTTTATATCACCCTGCACACTTTAAAATGATTGTGAGCCTACCGATACATCTTATATAGAGCTGCTTATCGTTTTTCATTTTAGGTTTAAAGAGGTTTAGACAGACCACTGATGTACTATCATTTTCTCTTTTGCTCGCCAGGAAACTCATTTTTGTTTTTCTATTGTTTTTGAGCTTTTGAAATTTTTCCATGTTTTTGGATTTTTCAAATATTGGATTTACTCCCCCTAAAATCAATAAACTAAGATAAAATTTAAAAACACAAAGGTATTTACAAAAAAAATGACTTTCCGATGTTGGTTAACTCATATTTTACCTCAATGCCGTTTACCAAAATTAAGTTTTAATCAGAAAAGATTTATCGAATTTTGGAAAAATCAGTTGGCATGTCGGTTTGCGGTGCGGACCATGACAACATTGTCTGGTCAAAGAGTGCTGTACGAAAACAATTTATAAAGTAGCTTAAATAACGACAAGTAAAGGAGAGATTAGAATTTTAAAACCGTATCCTGCAACTGCTTCATGCATTGCAAGGAATTTGAGTGCTCTCCCAAACTGGATATCCACCCGGTGTGGATTTCAAAGTCGATTTTGTAGCTACTGAAATCCCTTGACAGCAACAAGATCATAAACCTTTGGGTCCGGCTGGTCTTCCACATTGCACCAGCGAAGGTCTTTGTCTTTCTCTTTGAGAAGTAGTGTGCGGTTGTTCAACCCATGCCAAGGCATCCGCACACCCGGTTGGTTTGTTCAACAAACACATTTTCTTCAATCACACCACGAAGAAATGTACACTGCACGTTCATTTTGTTGATTGTGAACTTCAGACGTGCTGCAGGTGCATACATTTTGATTGAATCTATCCTGGGGACCCGATCAAAGCCTTTAACAATCACACTATGAAATGATTTGAATTTTTGTCGAAGCTTTTCAAACTCTTTCAACAGACATTTCTGTTTTCTTTTTCATTTTCTTTTCTTCTCTCCATCACAGGCAACAATTTCTTCTGTCGCCTATTTTGTGCATGGACGCTCCACTATCAACAATCTTACGACTATCGAAAGTTCCTCCTGGAACATTCTGCACACTCACTTAAAGATTAGTTGGAGAGAGGGACCCAAGCCTTTGTGGACTTGGGTCGTCCTTGATCATCAAGGAAAGTGATTTCAATCACTTGATGATTAGGAAAAAGAACCTGTGGTGCTCCCCCTGATTGAATTACCTGCTTTTTCTTCCAAGCTGTTTGTCCTTTACCAGTATTTGTATTAATTGTTTTTGCATTTACTGGTTTTACCGTTGTAGATTTTGCTTGTACAGGTTTTTCTTCTTTGACCTCTGATTTTAAGGCCTTCTCAATTACCTTTTGATTCTTTTGTTTTAACTTCTTTTCCTTTTCTTTCAAGACACGTGGGTCTTGTTTTGGGAAAACAGGTCGTTTTTGGTAATTGGTTTCTTGGGGAGCACTCGTTTATGCCTTCAACTTTTGCAGGTATGGGCAGTATCTTACAATATGCCCAATTGTGCCACACTCAAAGCACATTCTCCGCTCTACAAACCTCGGAGAAACATGTTGATGACCAGACTGAGAACCAGACAATGAACTTTGTGATCTAGATGAGCTGGGACCTAAATCACATCTGTTGGTGTGTTGGGTGTAATTATTCTGATCATTTCGTTTTAAAATTCTAACTTGTTTTATAAAATCAATGTTAGATTTATCCTGAAATGTTTCAAGTTTATCTGTGCCCTTGGATCCAACAAAGTTCACTTTCGGTTCTCTTTTCTTAACAGGAGCTCTTTTGTTTTGCACCTTTTGTTGTTGAACTTTAGGTGCTTGAACATTCTTGTTCTGAGCCTTCTTTCCCTGTACCTTACCCTTTCCGGAGTTGACTTGTTGTTTTCGCTCAATTGGTAGTTTTCGGTTTCCGTATTGTTTTCTAACTTGTTCACACGGAATTGGATCACATTGAGTGACGGTAACTTTGCCACTTTTGTTCCCCAAAAACTTATCAATACATCCTTCAAAAATTTGCTCAATTAAATCTTGATTTACATTTTTAATTGGAAAATCTTTGTTAGAGTAGATTTTGTCATCTCCTTTGAGCGTGTACAACAAATCATTCCCTTCAAGGCTAGATACAATGGAATCCATTGCTTTTGATGTTTCAGTCTCACTCGGTTTCACTGGTGGATCACACAAGATGTGATTCTCGATTGGAATATCTGTTGTAACCGAGTTAGACTGTTGGTTCACAATCACTTCAGATTCATCGTCCGAAGAATCAGTATCCTCAACAATGAGAGGACTCTGTTCCCTATCACACGATGAATCTGTCACATTCTCAGATTCAGATTCTGATTGACCCGAGGATGATGTACCTGTTGTGAACCCGAGGCCTGCTGCAAAATCATCTAGATTGAGTGGCACAGTAGGTTCAAAACGGGGCATATCCTCGTCATCAGGCAATTTGGAGTAATTGTGATTCATTGGGGGAGGACATGATTTGAATCCCATACACTTCTTATCCCCCTTTTTCTTTTGAACGCCAATAATGTGATCCAAAACATAGCGGGAATTGGAATAGCTTTCCAATTTCTGCTTAATTGTCTCACATTCACATCTAGCTGTTGCTAACTCTACCATTTGCTTTTCAATTGTGTCAATTAAATCATTGTTAGCATGTTGTTTTCTCAAAACAGCCTTTTGTAATTCAGAAACATCATGTTTTAATGACGCAATTGTTGCTTTAAACTCCTTTTCATTTCTGGTTAAAAACAAGTTAGCTTCAGTTGCTTTAGAAAGATCAACAATCAATTCTTGATTGTGTTTGTGTGTGATTTCAAACTTACTTTCCTGTTCAGCATATTTAACCTTTAAACTATCACAATTTTCACAGCTAACTACAGTGGGTTCATCGACACATACCTGGCTTGATGAACTGTCGACATTAGCCGTAAAGGCTGAATGGAAAGAAAAAGATCCATCTTCAGAGAAGAACTTAGCAAGCTTCTCGGAAGTTCCAGCAGATTTCTGGCAGAGAATAGATCTCCTCTTGCATAATACTTCAGCTTCAGCCAAAAGTTCATCAACCTTCAAATCTAAAGCATCACTTGATAAATCACCAGCATCAAGTGATTCCCCATCCATGCTCCCACTATAACCTGAACTATCTTCATCTTCTGAAGATTCACCAGCAGACACGGGTTCTACTACCTTCTCAGTCACTTTAGCATAACATGCTGTTCCACCATTTCCTCCTTCTCCAAGCTGAAGCGACCAATCACAACCTTCATCTATTTGAACCACAAGTGCCTGGTTGGCATTTGATGGCCCTGACTGGCTTTGGTTGTTGACAGGTATCAACGTACGAACATTGTTCCTGTTCTTGTTCTGCTGGTTGCCTTGATTTCTGAAGGGATTTTGGTTTCCATGCTGAGCTGGTCTTGTGCATTCCCTTTTGAAATGACCCCGTTCACCACAGTTAAAGCATGTTACAGCTTGCTTGTCGAACCCATACTTGGTGTCTTTCTTGCTTTCCAAGTTGGTTCTCCCCGTCCTTTCCATAAACTCCTTTGCTCTTCGAATTGCACTAGCAAGAGCCCATTTGATATCCATCATTTCAAACTCATCTCTATCCACTTGCTGATAATCTTCATTGGTTAGATTGATATTCCCAATCTGACCTGCGATCAATCCACAATAAGCACTAACCAAGGTGTTCAACATCTCCATATGCTCCTTGGCTATTTCGACACTGACTTTGGAAAAGTTGGAAGTGTCTAATCTGACAGTGTTTGGATTGGAAGTGGCTTGAAAGTTTGAAGAGTTTCCATAAAACCCTTGCTGTTGCGGTTGTTGCTTCTGAGCTGTCGGTTGCACATACTGTTGTTGAGAAGAAGAATTTTGTCTTGGATACATCGAGTATGCTGAAGGATCAAACTGATCTGTTGTGGAAGGTCCGGTGTTTGAGATGAACGCTGTTTGAAGCTTCGCGTGTTGAGAAGCTGGTTTTTCTCCACTGATACCCCCTGCAATCCCAAAGTACATCTCTGGACTTTGAGGAGTTAGAGTTCTTTTTGCCTTAAGTTTTTCTTCCACATCCTTGTTCTCCAATTTTTGAATTAAATCATAAACGGTGATTGTGTCTAAAACACCATTTTCTTTGAGAATTTCAAGATAACTGATCCACTTTGCTGGTAAGCTATCAGCAAATCTCTTCGTCATTTCTTGTGGAGTGGCAGTGACTCTAAAAGCAAACATCTCGCTTAACAAGTGATGGAACCTTGTAGATAAATCTGCCAAAGTCTCATTCTCCATACACGTGAATCCTTCAAACTCTTTCTTCAGTAAATCTTGCTTGATCTTTTTTGATTGAGCATTACCTGCACATCGTAACGTGAGCATATCCCACAAGCTTTTAGTAGTCGTGCAGTAAACAAACTGGTGGTAAATGTCTCTGTTAAGAGCTTGTGTGAGAATCATGAATGCTTTCTTTTCTAACTCAAACTTCTTCTTATCTTCATCAGACAGAGTGCTGTAAGTTTGTGGATTAGATCCTGCAACTTCCAACTCATTGTCAAATGGAGTGAAGAAACACATCCATAGATCTTGACCTTGCCCCTGAACATAAGTTCTCAACCTTTCTTTCCACCATCCCCAATCATTGATGTGATTTAGCTTTGGCGGTTTTGTGCTTGTACCAGTTTCACTGTCGTTCTGCATCATAGATTGAATGCTGCTGCTTTGATTTGTGACCAATGCCCATTGATTTGCAGTTATCATTGCAGCTTGAGTTGGGGCAATAGCTCGCAAGAATGCAGTTTTGTCGAAATCTGGCTCAGGTTGTGTAGCTGATGATTGTGGAGTCGAAGTTAATTGAGTCCACCACTCACCGTTTGTTCCCATTTTATAAAAATTAATATATTAAGTGAAAATTGATTTAAAAAAAATTAATTTTCACAAACTATGTTAAGATTTCGAATGATAACAACCAGCCGAAGGATCTCTGATCGAAAGACCTGAAAAACACAAACTGTTAAACTTAAACAGATAAGGATCGAAAGATAAGCACTTGTTCGAAAGATAGACACTTGTTCGAAGGATCAACAGTATTCGAAAGATCACTGTTAAACAGACGAAGGATGGTTGACTTGGTCAAACTTACATCGAACGCACATATTAACAGATCTAAGACGTAACTCAGACTAACACAAGACATTGTTTTGTATCATGACAAAATACAGACATAGTACAGACACAAGTGCACCAACAAACTCCCTTGGCTGTAGCTTTGTCTCGATCTTCGTGTTTTCGAGTCGAAACCAAGTCGGACTGAGCTGAGTTGAACCGAGCCGAGTTGTGTCCACAAAATATGTATCAACAAACTCCCCCTTGGACGCTACTCGTGAGGTTCAACTTCGATGTCTTCCACGTCGGAGGATCTTCAAAGTCTTCACGCGTCGTAAGTAGAAAGTGTATCAACAAACTCCCCTTTTCATTTAGGTAGTGTGTCAATAAACTCCCCCTTAGATTGAACTCTCCATTGAGTCATGCTCGTGAATCTTTTGACTTGTCAATTCTTCAGATCCTTGTGGTGTTGATGAAGTGTCAGCGGCAACTCGATCACTTTATCTTTTGAGTGCCTCCACTTCGTGTCTTCATTCCAAAGCTTGTCATCGAACATGTTCTCCTCGCCTTTAGCATCTGCACATGCAAGAAAGCTAAACGCATAATGAGAACAACCGCTTGGAATATAGTTAACATTAAACAAATGACACATACGAGATCAAATCTCAATCAAACACCAACCGACAACAGTTTGAAAGTTTAGAAAATGTACAATTTTAATCCTTTAACTTTCAAAATTTGTTAACTTCGACTGTTTATGAAGATGCAATTGTTTTCCGGCTTACGATCAGGATTTTGGGCAGGATAGACTCGAGTTCCAACATCAGTCAATCAAAAATAAACTAGAAGCAAAATCTTTTTGGATTTTATAAAGTTTATATTAAAACACACCTAAAATCTTTTTGAAATTTTTCATATTTCAAACGTAAAGACGGAAAACAATAAATAAATATATACAAAGATGCATAAACTGAAAATAGTAAACAAATATTTACAGACATTCTTTTTGCGAGTTTCGAGGGTAAGAGAATCATATCAGTGTACGGTCACGTCAAAACGCTCTTGTTGTTCAATTAGTTAACATTAAGATAAGCATCCTATAACAATTATCGGTATTGTTGTCCACATAAACTCAACTTATCATTTGTAATCATGGCGAGGGGATACGTTAAGGTATGATTTATACTTACCGACCGGTGTTCATCCACATCACGACACATTCCCGTATCAAGGTATGCACGAGGGTTCATCTTACCGGTGAGTATACCGATTATCATCTGTTTGACCGTATATGATGTGAGATTCTCACTTATTTTGATTGAAAACAAGCCCTATGTGATATAATCACTTATTGATGAGGAACTTGATTTTCTATGCATGAGGGCACAGGAGCAAGTCCGTGAACAGGTCAGTACTTTCGTACAGCAGAGAGACGAACTTGACTCCCGGAAATAATCTGTGATATTTGATCACTTATTTGTTTGGACATGTGATTGTTGATCACTTATTGAGGTCGTATGCAGTATGTACACGTATGCATAGTATCATGGAAGAACTTAGACTTTGTCTTATATAGAAAGAACCATGATACCCAGATGATAAGCAGCATAAAGACCGAATATCTCAGAACCTCGGCAATCTCTCAAACGAAATTTCGGTACCAAGACCATATGCCAATGAATGGTTCCCACCCAGTCTTCAGTCGGATTTAAGTTTATATCACCCTGCACACTTTAAAATGATTGTGAGCCTACCGATACATCTTATATAGAGCTGCTTATCGCTTTTCAATTAAGGTTTAAAGAGGTTTTGACAGACCACTGATGTACTATCATTTTCTCTTTTTCTCGCCAGGAAACTCATTTTTGTTTTTCTATTGTTTTTGAGCTTTTGAAATTTTTCGATGTTTTTGGATTTTTCAAATATTGGATTTACTCCCCCTAAAATCAATAAACTAAGATAAAATTTAAAAACACAAAGGTATTTACAAAAATGACTTTCCGATGTTGGTTAACTCATGTTTTACCTCAATGCCGTTTACCAAAATTAAGTTTTAATCAGAAATGATTTATCGAATTTTGGAAAAAACAGTTGGCATGTCGGTTTGCGGTGCGGACCATGACAACATTGTCTGGCCAAAGAGTGTTGTACGAGATAATACAAATTCATAATGCAGCTTAAATATCGACAAGTAAAGGAGAGATTAGAAATTTAAAACCGTATCCTGCAACTGCTTCGTGCATTGCAAGGAAACTAAGTGCTCTCCCAAACTGGATATCCACCCGGTGTGGATTTCAAAGTCGATTCTTTGTAGCTACTGAGACGTCTCTTGACAGCAACAAGATCATAAACCTTTGGGTCCGGCTGGTCTTCCATATTTCACCAGCGAAGGTTTTTGTCTTTCTCTTTCAGAAGTAGTGTGCGGTTGTTCAACCCATGCCAAGGCATCCGCACACCCGGTTAGTTTGTTCAACAAAAGCATTTTCTTTAATCACACCGCGAAGAAATGTACACTGCACGTTCATCTTGTTGATTTTTAACTTCAAACGTGCTGCAGGTGCGTACATTTAGATTGAATCTATCCTGGGGACCCGATCAAAGCCTTTAACAATCAAACTTTGAAATGATTTGCAATTTGTCGAAGTTCTCAATCTCTTTTAACAGACAGTTCTGTTTTCCTTTTCTTTTTCTCTCCATCAAAGGCAGCAATTTCTTCTGTTGCCTATCTTGTGCATGGATACTCCACTATCAACAATCTTACGACCATTGAAAGTTCCTCCTGGAATGTCCTACACACTCACTCAAAGATTAGTTGGAGAGGGGGACCCAAGCCTTTGTGGACTTGGGTCGTCCTTGATCATCAAGAAAAGTTATTTCAATCACTTGATGATTAGGAAAAAGAACCTGTGGTGCTCCCCCTGATTGAATTACCTGTTTTGGCTTCCAAGCTGTTTGTCCTTTACCAGTATTTAAATTAATTGTTTTTGCATTTACTGGTTTTACAGTTTCAGGTTTAGCTTGTACAGGTTTTTCTTCTTTGACCTCTGACTTTAAGGCCTTCTCAATTACCTTTTGATTCTTTTGTTTTAACTTCTTTTCCTTTTCTTTCAAGACACGTGGGTCTTGTTTCAGAAAAACAGGTCGTTTTTGGTAATTGGTTTCTTGGGGAGCACTCGCTTTTGCCTTCAACTTTTGCAGGTATGGGCAGTATCTTACAATATGCCCAATTGTGCCACACTCAAAACACATTCTCCGCTCTACAAACCTCGGAGAAACATGTTGATGACCAGACTGAGAACCAGACAATGAACTTTGTGATCTAGATGTACTTGGACCTAAATCACATCCTTTGGTATGTTGGGTGTAATTATTCTGATCATTTCATTTTAAAATTCTAACTTGTTTTATAAAATCAATGTTAGATTTATCCTGAAATGTTTCAAGTTTATCTGTACCCTTGGATCCAACAAAGTTCACTTTCGGTTCTCGTTTCTTAACAGAAGCTCTTTTGTTTTGCACCTTTTGCTGTTGAACCTTAGGTGCTTGAACATTCTTGTTCTGAGCCTTCTTTCCCTGCAACTTACCTTTTCCGGAATTGACTTGTTGTTTTCGCTCAATTGGCAGTTTTTGGTTTCCGAATTGTTTTCTAACTTGTTCACACGGAATTGGATCACATTGAGTGACGGTGACTTTGCCACTTTTGTTTCCCAAAAACTTATCAATACATCCTTCAAAAATTTGCTCAATTAAATCTTGATTTACATTTTTAATTGGAAAATCTTTGTTAGAGTAGATCTTGTCATCTCCTTTGAGCGTGTACAACAAGTTATTCCCTTCACTGCTAGAAACAAGGGACTCCATAGGTTTTGACATTTCAGTCTTACTCGGTTCCACTGGTGGATCACATAAGATGTGATTCTCAATTGGAATATCTGTTGTAACCGAGTTAGACTGTTGATTCACAATTTCTACAGACTCATCATCCGATGAATCAGATTCATCATCCGAAGAATCAGTATCCTTAACAGTGGGAGGACTCTGTTCCTTAACACACGATGAATCTGTCACATTCTCAGACTCAGATTCTGATTGACCCGAGGATGATGTACCAGTTGTGAACCCGAGGCCTGCTGCAAAATCATCTAGATTGAGTGGCACAGTAGGTTCAAAACGGGGCATATCCTCGTCATCAGGCAATTTGGAGTAATTGTGATTCATTGGGGGAGGACATGATTTGAATCCCATACACTTCTTATCCCCCTTTTTCTTCTGAACGTCAATAATGTGATCCAAACATAGCGGGAATTGGAATAGCTTTCCAATTTCTGCTTAATTGTCTCACATTCACATCGAGCTGTTGCTAACTCTACCATTTGCTTTTCAATTGTGTCAATTAAATCATTGTTAGCGTGTTGTTTTCTCAAAACAGCCTTTTGTAATTCAGAAACATCATGTTTTAATGACGCAATAGTAGCTTTAAATTCCTTTTCATTTCTGGTTAAAAACAAGTTAGTCTCAGTTGCTTTAGAAAGATCTACAATCAATTCTTGATTGTGTTTGTGTGTGATTTCAAACTGACTTTCCTTTTCTGCATATTCTAAGCACTTTGCACATTCAACAGAAACAGAATTAGAGTCAGAATTAGTATCACATACCTGACTTGATGAACTGTCGACATTAGCCGTAAAGGCTGAATGGAAAGAAAAAGATCCATCTTCAGAGAAGAACTTAGCAAGCTTCTCGGAAGTTCCAGCAGATTTCTGGCAGAGAATAGATCTCCTCTTGCATAATACTTCAGCTTCAGCTAAAAGTTCATCAACCTTCAAATCTAAAGCATCACTTGATAAATCACCAGCATCAAGTGATTCCCCATCCATGCTCCCACTATAACCCGAACTATCTTCATCTTCTGAAGATTCACCAGCAGACACGGGTTCTACTACCTTCTCAGTCACTTTAGCATAACATGCTGTTCCACCTGGAGCATCATTTCCCAACTGAAGCGACCAATCACAACCTTCATCTATTTGAACCACGAGTCCCCGGTTGGCATTTGATTGCCCTGCCTGGCTTTGGTTGTTGACAGGTATCAACGTACGAACATTGTTCCTGTTCTGGTTCTGCTGGTTGCCTTGATTTCTGAAGGGATTTTGGTTTCCATGCTGAGCTGGTCTTGTGCATTCCCTTTTGAAATGACCCCGTTCACCACAGTTAAAGCACGTCACAGCTTGCTTGTCGAACCCATACTTGGTGTCTTTCTTGCTTTCCAAGTTGGTTCTCCCAGTCCTTTCCATGAACTCCTTTGCTCTTCGAATTGCACTAGCAAGAGCCCATTTGATATCCATCATTTCAAACTCGTCTCTATCCACTTGCTGATAATCTTCATTGGTTAGATTGATATTCCCAATCTGACCTGCGATCAATCCACAATAAGCACTAACCAAGGTGTTCAACATCTCCATATGCTCCTTGGCTATTTCGACACTGACTTTGGAAAAGTTGGAAGTGTCTAATCCGACAGTGTTTGGATTGGAAGTGGCTTGAAAGTTTGAAGAGTTTCCATAAAACCCTTGCTGTTGCGGTTGTTGCTTCTGAGCTGTCGGTTGCACATACTGTTGTTGAGAAGAAGGATTTTGTCTTGGATACATCGAGTATGCTGAAGGATCAAACTGATCTGTTGTGGAAGGTCCGGTGTTTGAGATGAAAGCTGTCTGAAGCTTCGCGTGTTGAGAGGCTGGTTTTCTCCACTGATACCCCCTGCAATCCCAAAATACATCTCTGGACTTTGAGGAGTTAGAGTTCTTTTTGCCTTGAGTTTTTCTTCTACATCCTTGTTCTCCAATTTTTGAATTAAATCATAAACGGTGATTGTGTCCAAAACACCATTTTCTTTGAGAATTTCAAGATAACTGCTCCACTTTGCTGGTAAGCTATCAGCAAATCTCTTCGTCATTTCTTGTGGAGTGGCAGTGACTCTAAAGCAAACATCTCACTCAACAAGTGATGGAACCTTGTAGATAAATCTGCCAAAGTCTCATTCTCCATACACGTGAATCCTTCAAACTCTTTCTTCAGTAAATCTTGCTTGATCTTTCTTGATTGCGCATTACCTTCACATCGTAACGTGAGCATATCCCACAAGCTTTTAGTAGTCGTGCAGTAAACAAACTGGTGGTATATGTCTCTGTTAAGAGCTTGTGTGAGAATCATGAATGCTTTCTTTTCTAACTCAAACTTCTTCTTATCTTCATCAGACAGAGTGCTGTAAGTTTGTGGATTAGATCCTGCAACTTCCAACTCATTGTCAAATGGAGTGAAGAAACACATCCATAGATCTTGACCTTGCCCCTGAACATAAGTTCTCAACCTTTCTTTCCACCATCCCCAATCATTGATGTGATTTAGCTTTGGCGGTTTTGTGCTTGTACCAGTTTCACTGTCGTTCTGCATCATAGATTGAATGCTGCTGCTTTGATTTGTGACCAATGCCCATTGATTTGCAGTTATCATTGCAGCTTGAGTTGGGGCAATAGCTCGCAAGAATGCAGTTTTGTCGAAATCTGGCTCAGGTTGTGTAGCTGATGATTGTGGAGTCGAAGTTAATTGAGTCCACCACTCAACGTTTGTTCCCATTTTATAAAAATTAATATATTAAGTGAAAATTGATTTAAAAAAAATTAATTTTCACAAACTATGTTAAGATTTCGAATGATAACAACCAGCCGAAGGATCTCTGATCGAAAGACCTGAAAAACACAAACTGTTAAACTTAAACAGATAAGGATCGAAAGATAAGCACTTGTTCGAAAGATAGACACTTGTTCGAAGGATCAACAGTATTCGAAAGATCACTGTTGAATTTCGAACAAAGACTTCGAAAGATTCTCCAAGACGAAGGATCCTTATCTTTCGAAATGTAACAGAAGCTCGAACAATATATCCTTCGAAAAGATTCCTTGGCTCGAAAGATAACTCACTGACTTCGAAAGATGTTCGAAGGATGGGTATCTGTCGAACCTCCTTGATCGAAAGATGATCTTTCGACTTCGAAGGATATCTTTCGATGAGCACTGACACACTGACACAAAGTTGACAAGTTGGTGAGAAAGGTGACGGGTTGGTGCGCAACTTTCGGCAGAAGGTATGTTCAGACCTTACTTTCTGCCAAGATCAGATTTGGGTTGACTATTTTAATCAATTATCCCTTCCCAATGCACAAACAACTTTCAACAATAATAAAACAAGATCAAAATATGTAACACTTTGAAGAAAACTTGAATATTAGTTGAAGATATCAAGAACAAACCCAGAAAATTTGAATTTTCCGGTAAACCGACAGCTGCCGAACACGAGTTTTGGCCGAAACTTCACTAAAAACCAATGTTTAACATGTGAAAATGAAGAACAACAAGGTTTTTATAAGAACTTCTAGCAAAACATGCAGATTTTCGAAGTTTTAAAGCTGATTTTTCAGAAAAATATGAACTCCAAGAATCCGAAACACACTCTAAAACACTCGGTTTTAACAAGGAGAAGAGCCAAGGCTCTGATACCACTTGTTAGGTCCGGCTAGGGGAGGATCTAGTCGCCTAATCCTTGTGTACAAACCAACCCGGTTGTGCGGAATCCAACCGAGAAAGGCAAACCGAGATAGAACACGCAAATGCACGACACACAATATTCACCGATTAACACCACTTGTATTAATACGAATGAAGGGTCCAGTTACAAGCTCAATGTTTACAGATGTACTCTATAAACTCTCTCTCTCTCGTGTGTGTGTGTGCTGTCCAACAGAATGCTCTAAGTGTTCTGCTGTTCTCCCTTGTGTCTCTCCAAAGTGTCTCACTTTCTCCTTTCAAGTGCTTAACTGAAATGAACACAACACATGGGTATTTATACCCGACACAGCAGGTCTGGTCGAAGGATCAGATAGAGTGATCGAAGGATCATCTATCGACCAGAAACACATCGAAGGATCACATATACACCTCGAAGGATGATATCCTTCGAGGTCCATCTGTATCTATCGAATGTTTATCTTTCGAGGTCATCGAAGGATACAAACCATCCTTCGATGACATCCTTCGAAGCATACAACTTACAACATATGTGCTAACTGTTTGGCCAAGTCAAACCGGAGGATGGTTGACTTGGTCAAACTTACATCGAAACACACATAATAACAACCTAACACAAGACATCGTTTGGTATCAACACAAAATACAGACAAAGTACAGACACAAGTGCACCAAACAAACTCTCTTGGCTGTAGCTTTGTCTCGATCTTCGTGTCTTCGTGTCGAAACCAATTAGAACTGAGCTGAGTTGAACCGAGCCGAGTCGTGTCCACAAAATATGTATCAACAAAAGATGTATTCTATAAACTCTCTCAAACTTTCGTGAGTGTGTGTGTGCTCTCCAACAGAATGCTCTGAGTGTTCTCTCTAGTGTCTCCAAGTCTCCCAAAAGAACACAACTCACAACATGGGTATATATACCCGTAACAGCTAGTCTGGTCGAAGGATCAGATAGACTGATCGAAAGATCATCTATCGACCAGAAACCTTCCGAAGGATTCACATACACCTCGAAGGATGATATCCTTCGAGTTATCCTTCGAGCTCAACCATCGAAGGTTCATGTTTCGAGCTCATCCATCGAAGGTTTATCTTTCTAGCTCATCGAAGGATATAAACAATCCTTCGATGACACATCCTTCGACTCAGACATCTTACAAACAATGTTCTAACTATTTGGCCAAGTCAAACCGGAGGATGGTTGACTTGGTCAAAATCACAGGACTAACAAAGACAACGTTTTTCAGACAAAGTACAGACACAAGTGCACCAACAAACTCCCCCTTGGCTGTAGCTTTGTCTTTATCTTTATAACTTGATCTTTGTCTCGATCTTTGTGTCTTCAAGTCTTTGACGTCCTTTCAAGTCTTCAATGTCGGAGGATCTTTAAAGTCTTCACGTCTTGAAAGCAGAAAGTGTACCAACAAACTCCCCGTTTCATGTAGGAAGTGTGTTGACAAACTCCCCCTTAACATAAGCTCCCCCTTGAGTTATGCTCGTGAAATACTTGTTTTTTTATGAAGTGAGATCCTTGTGGTGTTGATGATGGCCAGCGGCAACTCGATCTTCTTCATCACTTGAGTGCCTTCACGTCGTGTCTTCATTCCGAAGCTTTGTCATCGACCAATGTTCTCCTTGCCTTTAGAATCTGCACATGCAAGAAATCTAAACGCGTAATGAGAACAACTGCTTGGAATATCATTAGCATATACAAACAACACACGTATGACCATGTCATAATCAAACACCGTCCGACAGTTTGAAAGTTTAACAAATTTGTCAATTTCAGTTTTTAACTTTCAAAACTTGCAAATTTCGACCGTTTATGAAGATTTAGTCGTTGCGGTTTTCGTTCAGGTTTCAGGCAACGAAGACTCGAGATCCAACATCGTACGATCGAAAATAAAATAGAAATAAAATCTTTTTGGCTTTTATAAAGTTTATATTAAAACACACCTAAAATCTTTTTGGTATTTTTGAATATTTTAAAATTAAAGACTGAAAGCAGTAAATAAATATTTACAGACATTCTTTTTGCGAGTTTCGAGGGTAAGAGAATCATATCAGTGTACGGTCATGCCAAAACGCTCTTGTTGTTCAATTAGTTAACATTTAGATAAGCATCCTATAACAATTATCGGTATTGTTGTCCACATAAGCTCAACTTATCATTCGTAATCATGGCGAGGGGATACGTTAAGGTATGATTTATACTTACCGACCGGTGTTCATCCACATCACGACACATTCCCGTATCAAGGTATGCACGAGGGTTCATCTTACCGGTGAGTATACCGATTATCATCTGTTTGACCGTATATGATGTGAGATTCTCACTTATTTTGATTGAAAACAAGCCCTATGTGATAGAATCACTTATTGATGAGGAACTTGATTTTCGATGCATGAGGGCACAGGAGCAAGTCCGTGAACAGGTCAGTACTTTCGTACAGCAGAGAGACGAACTTGACTCCCGGATAAATGTGATATTTTATCACTTATTTTGAGGGACATGTGATTGTTGATCACTTATTGAGGTCGAATGCAGTATGTACACGTATGTATAGTATCATGGAAGATCTAGACTTGCGTCCCCGTTATTTTTCGGTAAAAGATACAACCATGATACCCAGATGATAAGCAGCATAAAGACCGAATATCTCAGAACCTCGGCAATCTCTCAAACGAAATTTCGGTACTAAGACCATATGCCAATGAATGGTTCCCACCCAGTCTTCAGTCGATTTAAGTTTATATCACCCTGCACACTTTAAAATGATTGTGAGCCTACCGATACATCTTATATAGAGCTGCTTATCGTTTTTCAGTTTGGGTTTAAAGAGGTTTAGACAGACCACTGATGTACTATCATTTTCTCTTTTGCTCGCCAGGAAACTCATTTTTGTTTTTCTATTGTTTTTGTGTTTTTGAAATTTTTCGATGTTTTTGGATTTTCAAATTTGGATTTACTCCCCCTAAAATCAACAAACTAAGATAAATTTAAAACACAAAGGTATTTACAAAAAAATGATTTTCCGATGTTGGTGTTACTCTTGCTTGACCTTAATGCCGTTTACCAATAATAAATAGTCAAATCTTGATTTGTCAAATGCTTTGGTAAAAAGGTCGGCACGTTGGTCATCGGTGTGGACGTAAGCAACATCGATTAGCCTTTTCTCAAAGCAATCACGTATGAAATGATACTTAATGTCGATGTGCTTAGTCTTTGAATGCTGCACAGGATTTTTAGTGATCTGTAAGGCAGCAGAATTATCAACGTAAATAGGAGTAGTTAGGAATTCAAAACCGTAGTCGCGCATTTGTTGTTGGATCCACAGGACTTGGGAGCAACAACTTGATGCAGCAATGTATTCAGCTTCGCATGTTGATGTAGCTACACATGTCTGCTTCTTGCACTGCCATGTGACTAGGCGATTTCCCAAAAACTGACATCCAGCCGTTGTGGATTTGCCGTCGATTTTGCATCCGCCAAAATCAGAATCACTGAATGCAATCAAGTCAAAGTTATTATCCCTAGGGTACCATAGACCGGTGTCAGGGTAACCCTTAAAATAACGAAAAATCCTTTTTACAGATGCAAGATGTGAGGCCTTCGGGTTCACTTGATATCTGGCAAGCAGGCACGTTGGGTACATTATATCTGGTCTTGATGCTGTGAGGTACATAAGAGATCCGATCATCGCGCGATAGTATGAGGGGCTAACATCTTGACCCTTCAAGTCTGGAGTAATTCCGTGATTTTGTGGCAATGGGGTACCGATGGACGTTGCATCAGACATCTGGAACCGGCTCAAGATGTCACCAACATATTTAGTCTGATGGATGAATATCCCAGACTCAGTTTGTTGTACTTGTAGGCCCAAAAAGAAAGTCATTTCCCCCATAGCACTCATCTCGAATTTATCCTGCATAATGCGCTCGAAATTCCTACACAAAACATCATTAGTAGAACCAAATATAATATCATCAACATATACCTGTACCAGTAGAAGATCTCCATCTTGTTCTTTGACGAAAAGAGTACAATCGATAACACCTCTGCGAAATCCATTTTCCAGCAAATAATTAGATAAGGGTGCATACCAAGCTCGTGGTGCTTGATGAAGACCATAGAGAGCTTTGTTGAGCAACCAAACCCGATCGGGATGGATAGGATCTTCAAAACCTGGAGGCTGTTTGACGTACACCTCTTCTTCCACCACACCATGTAAGAATGCACTTTTCACGTCCATCTGGTATACCTTGAATCCTTTGAATGAGGCATAAGCCAGAAAGATCCGAATTGCTTCTAGACGTGCAACAGGTGCATACACTTCGTTGTAGTCGATCCCTTCTATCTGACGAAAACCTTGAACGACTAGCCTTGCTTTGTTTCGTATAACGATTCCACGGTCATCCTTTTTGCATTTAAACACCCAACGGGTACCAATCTTCTTGTAACCAGCAGGTTTCTCTACGAGTTTCCAGACACCAAGCTTCTGGAATTGTTGCAGTTCTTCCTGCATTGCTTCAACCCAAGAGTTATCTTTCAAAGCTTCTTTCCAAGTTCTTGGCTCTTCCTGTGAGACATAACACGCGAAAGACCAATCATTTTGTTGACCAGATTCTCGGATAGTTGCATACAAGCCTGCATTGTTGTTGTTCCGCAACATGTTTCTTGTTTGAACGCCACTCTGCACATTTCCGATGACGTTTTGTTGAGGATGGGTATTGTGAATCCTTGTTTCTGGATTATCTTGAACTGGAATGTTTGTACCCAGATTGTTGAGATTGAGATCAACAATCAATTCAATGCCCGGAATTGACGAAGAGGATGATGCAGTAGCTTCAGCTGTTCTAGGGACGCCCACTGGAGGTGTACCCTCTGAAGTACCATGAACTGCTGTTATTGGAACTTCTTGATCTGCATCGAGAAATTCATCATCCTCTGAAGATTCGTTCAAATCGGTAGCATCGTGAAAATCCTCATTGTCGAGAGCATTATTGTTCACTGAAGATGGTTCTTGATTGACAATAATTGGACGAACCAACGGTGAATCTGTTGCATTGTCACTCTCGAAAAACATCCTTGCAGCAGCATTTTCTTCAACTGCTTCAACATTGATCGAATTGAAAAAGTCATCGTACTCAAACATCCAAGGCTGACCAGGACATTTGACTGGTAAAGTGTGCCTTTGTACTCTGACTTCAGACCATTCCTCGACCCTTTTAGTCTCTAGATTCCAGACTCTTAAGTTCGGGGTGGAATACCCAAGAAAGTATCCATCAATTGCTCTTGCCCCAAACTTTCCATTAGGATCGATTATTGTGCACGGAGCTCCAAACGGTTCAAGATATGACAAATCTGGTTTCCGTTTGTTAATAAGATCAAAGCAGGTCTTGTTGTGCCTTTTGACTGTAAGGACTCGGTTCAACGTATAACATGCAGAGGCCATAGCTTCAGTCCAGAAGGGAATCGGCAACTGTGACTCTACCAACATTGTCCTAGCAGTCTCGATCAATGTGCGGTTCTTACGTTCAGCGACGCCATTCTGTTGAGGAGTATAAGCTGCACTAAATTCGTGAAGAATACCTTTTGAAGTGCAAAACTCCGCCATGGCATGATTTTTGAATTCAGTACCATTGTCGCTACGTATCCGCCTAACCTTCAAATTATAAAGATTCTCAATCTGAATGATCAAGTTTTTGATAATACCGAAGGTTTCACTCTTATGTGCCATGAACGCCACCCAAGAAAATCTTGAATAATCATCAGTTATCACGAGGCAGTATTGATCATTCCTAATACTTTTGTGCTTGACAGGACCGAACAAATCCATGCGCAAACGTTCAAGAGGAACAGCCACCGTGTTGATTTTCTTTGTAGGATGTCACTTCTTCGTTTGTTTTCCTTTCTGGCACGAGACACAGATGTCTTGAAGATGAAAGTTTTTAAGAGGAACACCATTCACCAATTCATTTGACACCAAATGATTCATTTTGCGTAAGTGAATGTGACCCATTCGTCTGTGCCAAGAGATTGAGTCTTTTTCTGTGGCTTTGGAAACGAAACAAGTTGCTTGTGCAGACGTTGTGATAGCTTGGCTCATATCAAGGACATACAGATCATTTATCCTTGGAGCCGACAAGAGAATCCATTCTTTTGGAATTTTGAAGCCGGGTTTCAGCACATAACATCCATTTGCATCAAAGTGTACTGAGAACTGCTTATCACAAATTTGAGAAACACTAAGAAGATTGTGATCAAGTTGTTGTACGAAGTTGATCTTATCAAAACTAACAACCCCGTTGGAAATTATTCCTTCACCCGTAATATATCCGCCTTTATCTCCAGCAAAAGCAACATAACCTCCTCTAATAGATTTGACGTCGTAGAGAAGCTTCATGTCGCCTGTCATGTGCCTGGATGCCCCACTATCAACAATCCAATGACTACTGATAGTTCCTCCTGGAACACCCTGCACATGAACTCACATAATTAGTTGGAGATGGGGACCCAAGCCATCGTGGTCTTGGGTCTTCCATTTTCATCAATAACAATAACTTCTATTCTTTGATGATTCGAAAATTGAGATGGTCCCCCTGAATTTTTAACCGTTTTTGGTTTCCAGGTCTGTTTTGGTTTACCAGTGTCATTCTTTAAAATTTTAACTTCATGGTTGTCAAAAGTTTTTGAATTTTCTGGTTTGACAGAAACAGATGGTTTGTTAACCACATCGGTTTTAATTGCCTTTTCAATTTTCTTGACCTGTTGGCGTTTCTGTTTCTTTTCCCTTTCTTTTATAAGGCGGGGATCTTGTTTTACAGAAACAGATCGTTTGCGGTCAGTTTGGTCACGGGGATCATCAACCTTTGCTTTCAGCTTATGAAGATACGGACAATTTCGAATTATATGACCAATTGTCCCACATTCAAAACATGATCTTCGTTCAACAAACCCCGAAGTATCATGTGATCGTCTTGCCGATGATGAAGATGAACTTTGTGATCTCGAGGTACTAGGTTTTGAACTATTTGGTTCATTCCTTTTCATCACTGTTGCTTTCTTGACAAAATCTAAGTTAGATTGATTTTCAAACGTTTCAATTTTGTCCGTTCCCTTAGATTTCACAAAGTTCACATCCTTTTTCTTCTTCTGATTCAGCTTCTTTTGAGTTTGAGTCGGTGTTTTACCTTTTGGTTTGGCATGATTTTGCTGTTTTTGCACTGTTGGTAATTTTTGATTGCCAAATTGTTTTCGAACTTCGGCCTTTGGGATAGGAGGACACTGTGTAACTGTAACATGTGATCCTGTCTTTCCCAAAAACTTACTTGTAGAATTTTCAAAGACTTTACTGATTAAAGATTGATTAACATTCTTAATAGGAAAATCTTTGTCTGAATAGACTTTATCATCACCAACAAGAGTGTACAGCAAATCCACACTCTCCGACTCTTTTGCAGATGTGGACTCGGTTGGAACAGTCTTAGCAGGTTTTGCGGGAGGATCACATAGAATATGATTCTCAAGAGGTATGTCCTCTTCTTTGATTACCGCATCAGACTTTTCCGAATCAGTATCATCGGATTCATCATCAGAAGAATCAGTATCCTCAATCACAACTGAAGGAGCCTGATTCGGTTCGGCAGAAGACACACATGTATCTGCTGACACATCTGAATCTGATGATACCTCTTTCTTGTATCCGAGTCCTGCTGCAAATTCATTAACATCTAGAGGAACAGATGGTTCAAAGAAAGTTCTATTCTCCTCGTCAGGCATGGCATCATAATTTTGTCTAACAGGTGGTGGACATTGCTTATATCCAATGCATGTGACATCCTTTTTCTCTTTCTGAACATCAATGATGTGATCCAACACATAGCTAGAGCTTAAATAGCTATCTAACTTGAGTCGGATCGCCTCACTTTCGGTTTTAACACAAGCCATTTCCTTTTGCATTACCTCAAGACGAGTTATATACAAATTAATGTCAGTTTGTTTTCT
>JARYGA010053101.1:0-21249 GCA_030545235.1 Helianthus tuberosus | reverse complement strand
ACTAACTGGTTGAGAGCAGTATACATCACTCTTGTTTTTGTCAGCCATTATTTGTTTCAAGGGAGTTTCAAGGGGTTTCAAGGCTTCTCAATGGAGCTGTAAGAATATTTTGCGATCTTATTTAACATGAAATGAAATTTTGAAAAAATTAATGGTTAAGCGGTTTCAATATACTGCCCGAGCCGTTTCAAGGCACGTGCTCCAATAAAGTAAAAAGTCAAGCCGTTACCACACAATGCATGTGCCGTTTCAACGCACGTTCTCCAATAAAGTAACAAGCAACTGCCCGAGCCGTTTCATGTAACTGCCCGAGCCGTTTCATGCTTGTGTCGTTTCATGCTTATGCCGTTTCATGCTCATGCCGAGCCGTTTCCGCTGCAACGCACGTTCTACAATAAAGTAAAAAGCAACTGCCGAGCCGTTTCATGTTACTGTCCAAGCCGTTTCAGTTACTTTTTTTATGCCGTTTCCAATGCATGTCCAAGCCCTTTGACTGCTCGTTTTACAATAAGGTACTGTTCCCCGTCAGACGACATTCAAGTCGGGTCAACAAGATCGAGTAGTCGTTTCCCCCCATGTGACAAACACCAAAACACTTTGAACTCACTTTGAAACTTTTCTCCACTTTGGAGCAAAGCAAAGTACTTGAAGACCCAACGTTGAAGATCGTTGACTCATCTGGGACCACTAATCACACTTCTTCGACATTAGTTGTGGGCCCCCCACTATGGACTTCAACCGACACGTGAACATGCCAAATGATTTCGGGAACATGCCAAACGTCCAAGAGATGGAAGAAGCTTTCATGGACCCCCCTTCATGCCCGGTAAAATGTTTGCGGATTATTGAACAAAAGATAAGATTTTTATTTGAATTTGTATACTTTTTTATTTATTTTTTCTTCTTATATAGCAAATAAGCATTAAAGTACGAAAAAAGTGGTTGGTTTTACAAAAATTGCGTGAAGTGATGACTCCGGCGGTTGAAACAGCTATTAGGCAGACGTGTTTCGGTCCATATTTGGACAATAGATGCACCATATGTGATAGCCTTCTTTTATATGGCGTTGCACAACTACAACTATCGACTCCTACTCCCCGTCTTGGTATTTCGTATAGATTACGAGGGGAGCTATTTACATTCACCCCTAAACAATTTTGTTTAATAACGGGGCTACGTTTTGGGCACAGTTCTTGGTCACCTATGGACCATATGAACTCCTTTAAGAACAGATATTTTGAACCTGGATCAAATGTTAGTTTTGGGAGAATAATTACTTTATTCGAGAACATTAAGCAGATTAACGAAAATGACGCCACGAGGATATGTCTCCTCATGCTAATCGGTCAAGGTTTTTTGGGTTGGCAAAACACCAATCTTGTTGATAATTTGCTTTTAGACCTTGTGGATAATTTAGAAGCATTCAGACAGTATCCATGGGGTAATTATTTTTGGGAAAGTACTTATACTGCCATATACAATTTGCACAATCGACAAAAAGAAGACGCTAAAGGTTTTTCTTTGGCTGGATTTGTCTGGCCCTTCAAGGTACCCGTGAATGTCAATTAATATTGTTATTTCGAAAACCATATAAAATTTCAATAAATTCTTTTGTGTAGATGTGGGTGTTGGAGATTTTTCCTGAATTTAAGAATTCAAGGGAATGGTTTGAAGGTGAGACGATTCCAAGATTTTTGGGATGGAAAGAAGGCAAAAAGTTTATGAGGGGCACTGTGGACCGATTGCTTAAACTAGCTGCACAGGTTAAAATTTTACCTTTAAATATATATAATTCAGTATATTATATTTTAAAGTATAATGGGTGGTCTGTTTAGGGTGTTCATATTCCGTTAACTGGAAACCCAAATAAAATTAAAATTGAACAAGTTAGGGTGTTAAAGTTATAATTTTTAATTATTTTACTGTTTATAAATTTTTAATTTTTTATATTTTTTTAGTAGCTTTTCATACCCAAAGTAATAAAGATTAAAAAATAAACATAAACATTTTTATTGTTTATATTAATAAAAGTAAACTGCCATTTTGCAAAAAAATTGAGTTTTGGGCTAAAGTTGCAAAATTGACAAACGAACAGGGACCAAAATTGGAGAGAGAAATATTAATATTTTATTAATTAATTTATTTATTTATAACATTGCAGAGACGTGAATTTAGGCCGTCTTTGGTTATATTGCCCACTGAAAATGAGTTGCAAAGCGCGTGGTATTTGTCTAGTTCAGATTATTTAGACGCTGAACGTCGGATGTATGCCAGTGCAATGCCGAGCGAGAATCCGGTTCAAATGGCCACGGAAATACCCATTCAAATGCCCACAAGGTTCACGGGTCCAATTCAACCAGAAATGCAGGCTGCCCCCGGTGTCGTCACACAAGAACATATAGCGTCTGGAATAAACAATTTGTTTGGTGACGATGGGGCGAATGAAGGTTATAATTGGGCAGCGGATCGACAGGAGATTCCACAACAAAATTTTGTTCCCCCTATGACCCCGTTTCGAGCAAATTACGAGAATGAGCTGATTTCACAATTTAGATCACTCATGGACGAGAGGCTGCTAGAGAACAACCGGAGACTGACCGATATGTTCATGTCAGAGTTTTCACAAACATATCGCTGTTCCCCAAAACAAAAAACTGTCAGGACTCCCGTACGAACGCCAAAAGAACAGGCACACACTCAGAGTGATAATGTAATGTGCTTTGTGAATATTTTTTTTTATTTTATAATAACAATATCTACTAATAACCGTTAATTTAACTGACATGCTTTGTTGTAGGTTGTTGCAGATTCATTTATCAACTACGATAATGCCGATAATGCCTACCACGTCTCTTTGAGCCCGATGGTGAACGTAGATTTTGTAAGTTTTTTGATTTTATATATTTTAATTACTGGTCATATTTTTATATTACCACTATAAATATATAAAATTTCAGTATGATTTAATTGTGTAAAAGAAAGTTAATTAAAATATATTTTATAAAGTGAAATTAATATGTATATACAATATTTGTAGAATGAGAATCCTGAATTAATCAAATTGAGACGATCCGAAAGGCTTGTAAAGCCCGCATCAGCTTTGCTATCCCCGTATGTGGCTTACAGAAGATTGAAAAAAAAAAAACAAGCCAAAAGGTTAAGGAATGAGGATAGACAAATTGAGTTCATCAAGACGTGGTATCCAAATAGCGGCAGTAAACATCTTTCCCTAATAATGGGGAATTTTGTCGGTCCAAATTTTTGGGGGTCGTTGCTGGGCCAGGACGGTAGAGGCTAGTTAAGCGATGATGTAAGTAATGGCATCTGTATATAACAACCAAAAATAAATAAATTTATATTTTTTTTTGTATATTGTTTTCAAACTAACTTAAGAAGTTTAACAGCATATATTTGGGTGGATGATCCATTTGTATCATTCAAGAAATGAAAGTGATCGCTGGAGTATTCTACCCCCATATTTTCAGAATTATTTTCGATCGCGGGCCGTCGACCAGAACTGTAAAGGTTACTTCACTGGGCAGGTTGAACCTTTTCCATCAATACATACTGTTGACGAGGTAATGTGGAACGAACATATTAATTACTAGATAAATGTATTTCTTATTGAATTCATTTAATATTTTGCGTAATAATTATATAGGTTTACGTACCGTTGTATATAGAAGGCCTTCACTGGTTTTTAGGCGTTTTCAACCTTGTACATTACAAGCTGACGATATACGACAGGTATTAGCCCGATTTAACTGATTAGTACTCCAAAATACATTTTGCTAACTGTGTTAATTTGTTGCTGTTTTAGCCTTTTATATGCTATGGAAAAGGAAAGAACGAAAGTGGTGTGTCATATAAATTTTGTGTTTGAGCATTGGCTACGAATTCATGGTTATAATGCCCACAGACCACTACCGTTATATTACCCCTTCGAAGTTATTTACGCGACCGATGCTCCTCAGCAGTCCGGACCTTTGGGAGACTGTGGAGTTTGGGTTTGCATATTTCTTGAAAGGTTGATAAATAAAAAACCGTTGAACGATGATGAAGATAATGAGAAAACAGCGGAACGAATGAGACGTCAACTAGCTTTACTATTTTATGATTCCGTGTTACCTGATAGTACAAGTGACGTCTTTGATGATGATGATGAAGATCCCGTAATTGTAGGATAATTGTATTGTTTTCTTTTAAAAATTAAATGAATTTGTACTGCTGCCTATGTCTATATATATGTGTGTTCCACCTTTATACAAAGACATATGTGTTAAAACATTTACCAATGACAAGCATTCCTCCTTCCGTACAACACACAGTTTGGATCAATCAACATGATCGGAATCGCCAGTGGTCTCCAAATGTTCTTGAATTTTACTACGATGGGGATAATACTACTTGCTTTTCTTCATACACGGGGATAACAGCACTAGGAAAAGCTTGGTGGGGGGGGGGGACTGCTTGGATTTACTGGAGCGGCTTTTATTCAAAAAACGGTACCTTAATAATAAATATTTTCGGAATAAAAATCAGTTTAATTATTTTTTTATTAAATAATTTACCGTTATTTCTTAGCACGTAAAAGCATGGTGTAACAAACTCATGTATGAACGAGAGATTGAAATAAATTCAAGAACGTTGTCGTCAAACGATTATCGTTGGACAGTTCTACCTCCAAATTTCTTCGACATGTTAAATGAACAAGATATTGATGCAACCAGATACGCAGATGGTTCTACAGCAACATATCCTCCATTCTGGGAAATTGATACGGTATACTTAATCAATTTTTTTATTTTATTATATCCGTTTTTTATAAAGATTTTATATTTATTGTTCTTTTACTTTGTAAATACTTATACCGTATATACCAAAGCACAAGTCTCGTTCTTACCCCACACCTATTTAAACACATGTTGCTCCACTAGTCAACTGGCATCCCCCTTTTTTCTACCTCATGGCGAATCAAGAACACAACATTCATCTACACATTCATATCAACGTCAACATTTCCCAAACATTTAACCACCCAAACCCACCCTCAGATAACCCCGAACCAAACAATTCCCAAACTCGTAACCCCCCAAACCCGGTGCAACAGCCAACACATGAAGCACCAATTAGCGGTTCAGGTCAGTGTCAGGCGCTTGTGCCGTTACCTAACACCGATGAACGACAACGTCCTTTGGACCAGATTATTCCACAACAATGTTTGACGGCTACTGCTGACGAAGACTCAGACGAGGAACTGGATTTTGAAAGACTGTATGACGAAGTGCGTTTTGAAGCTTATGGTGCGGAAATGGAAGACTCAGACGAGTATGATTCTGAAGCGGAAGACCATTCCGGTTATTAGTTAAATGTCAGTGTTTTTTTTTTTGAAAAAGAACTTAAACGTGTTTGATGTAATATTTTTTTTTCCTAAGAATTTTTGTTTTTTTTTATAATATTTTTGTAATATTTTGTTTCTGAAGCGGAAGACCATTCCACTAACAGCCCACGAGCCTATGCTTCCTGTTCGACCACAGCAGCCCACGAGCCTCTATGCTTCCAGCCCACTAACATCCCACGAGCAGCCCACGAGCCTATGCTTCCTGTTCGACCACAGCAGCCCACCAGCCTCTATGCTTCCAGCCCACTAACAGCCCACGAGTCCATGCTTCTAGTTTAGCCCATTTCCTCATTATTAAATAAAACAAACAAATATAAGTTATAAAAGAAATAATATCTATAAAAGTGAAAATATATGTTTATTTTTAACAAGATTATTCACTTTTTGCAGGTATACATTCCTATACCGGACAAGGATCAAAATTGGTTGCTTTTTAAAATAAATCTAAAGTCACTAGAATTAAGAATTTTTTTTGCCAATAGTTGTGACACGATTAATTGCGGATACTCATTTTGCGTACACAAAAGAGTATATCAACTTGTGCTAGAATTTGAGTCTCTATTTTTGTGGTTTCTCGGACGTATATCGTACTGGCAACACTCACAAATATATGAGACGTGTGCCATGCAAATAGTAGGGGATTTCATGTGGCCTGATCAAACAGATCGTATTGGCAGAAATTCAGGAGTCATCATATGTATGCTAATGGAAAAACTTGTTCGGGATCTTTCTTTAACATGGAACGAAGGAAACCTTCAGGATGCTTGTTTCAGATACAGACGGTACATGGCAGATGAACTCTACGCCGGGCGCTTCACACCTGTTAATGTTTAATGGTTCTATGTATGCATGTAATATAATAAAAAATAATAACATATTGTAATGAAATGATTTTCAATATTAATTATTTGAAACTAAATAGACTTACTACGTTATTTGAGAAATTGAAATACACAAAATAAATTAAAGTATTAAAAGTCTCCCAAGTTAAAAGACGGATACATATAATTAGACGGAGATTGTGTATTAAAAGTCTCCCAAATTAAAGTATCATCGGTTTCTTTCCCTTTCCCTTTGTCTGGGCCTTTGCGAGTACGAATTTCTGACGGCATGGGCTGCCGACAGACATCCCGATGATGACCGTAGGAGTTACACCGGGAACAATACAGGGGAGTAGGTTCTTCCCCGCAGGATAAGATACGGTGGTTTTCTCGAGGACGGCCGGCCTGGCGTTTTGTCATATGCGGCGGTTGAAGATTGATAAGGTCTTCTGGAGTCTCCCATTCAGATCTATGAGGAAGAGGATTAATCGCTTCTTCATAAGTTTTTTTATAGACTTCGTTTGAGTAACACGGGAAGCAATACTTACTGCAATCGGTTTCACCTAAAATTTTTGACACGGCAATAACATGCCCTCACGGTAAACCAGAAACCTGCCAAACTCGGCAACTACAGCTTCCATTAACAAAGTCAACTAAACCCCCCCTTTCCACTGTCTGCGACAGAATAACTGTTTAACCCAATCCCAGCAGCTGTCCAGCTTCTAGACCCTTCAATTTTTTTTAAAAATTTTCTTCTGTGCCCATTGTGTAAGTAAATGTTTTTCATAAATACCTTGCAAACGGCGATCGTAAAACCATTTCTGTACAGATTGCCAGAAGAACTCTAAGAGTTGCGTTACCGGGATTTTACGCGAGTGTCTAGATAAAGCGTTAATAGACTCCGCGCTGTTAGATGTCATATAATGATATCGATTGCCTGGGCAATGCGCCCTTGCCCATCTACCGAACCCAATACTTGTTAGAGTGCGACGTACTCTAGGAACGGCAAGACAAAGAGCATCGAATGACTCATTAAAATCAGACAATCGGTAGGATTTGCATGTCTTCCACCACAGCTTCTCATTTTCCTTTTTTTATCAGATGGTAAACGGAGGTTCATCATTAAATGACGACAGCATAACCCGTGATAAGCATGTGGAAAGACGTTTCTAACAGCTAGCTGTATAGAATTCGCTCTATCCGATATTATCGCCATGTCAGGTATTTCACCGATACATTCTTTAAGCTTAGACAGAAACCATGTCCAAGATTCACCATCATCTGATTTTCCTATTCCATAGGAAATTGGTAAAATTTGGTTGTTTCCATCCATCCCAACTGCTAAAAATAACGTCCCTTTAAATTCACCCTTTAGGTGTGCAGCATCAATGATCACCACCGGTCTTAGATTACGGATAAAGGTACGAATCTGAAACAAAATTATTTAAAAAACGTCAACAAGATGTATTTTGACGAAAAAAACAGAGACTGCTGTAACTTACCGCAGCACCAATCGCGACAAAGACCATTTCAAACCGACGTTCGTCATCAGTCTTGATATGAGTGACAGAACCTGGATTTACCCGCTCTAGATTGTAACAGTAAAATGATAGTTCTGCAAACGAATTTCTGCTTGTTCCTTGTAAAACCTCTAGCGCCAGACTGTTTCCACGCCAAGCTTGACTAGTTGTTATCTCAACTTGGAATCTTTGTCTAAAATCTTTCACTATTTCATTACAACGATATATTCTACCACTGTCTTTTAAAGGTTCTTTTAAATAGTGAGCAATAACCTTTGGGTTTGCCTGACGAAGATGTGGGTACGTTAGCGTCTTCGAGCAAGTGTGTTTATCGTTAAAACTCTTAACAAAAAACACCCCACTATCCCCAAAACTGTATGCACGAAAACGCCAAACGCATCCGTCCACCAAACATGACACTTCGTACCGTGTTTTAGAAGATCTATCTACTTTAAACTCAAAGCGTTCTAACAAACATTTTTTTCCCAACTCAAGTTTCATGTCTTCTTTGTTATTAAATACGTGCCCTTGTTCAAAAGTAATTGATGAAGATGGCAAACAATTTTCAAATGAATTATCAGGAGTTGGCTGGTAGTCGTTTAAAACATCATAATTTTCTTCATCAGTACATAGATTCAAATCAGGAACTGTAAATTTTTTTGGAGGTGAAAAACTAGATGACCCAGCACAAAACCCTTCAACGACATATAATTTATAAATTTCAAAAATATTTTCCATAGCAAAATTATAAAACATTACAACATCATCATCGTTTATTATATCGATTGGATCACTAAAGGAAGACAAACGATACGATAACTTCGTAATGTTTGTAGAACTACACATGTTTGACACTTTACTTAGAAAAGCAGTGTATGAAAGGTTGGGTTCAACTTCTAAACCACGTTTACTTGAATCAGCATCAGCAACATACTCCAACTTTCCGTTAACGATTTCCCACTTTCCGCCGGTGTATACAACCAAACGAATCTTCATAATTCTAAGTTGGTAAGTTCCTTACAAAAGCTAAATATAAATCAGACAAATATATACCAAAATATAAATCAATAAAATAATGCAATGAAACGGCTCGGACACGTTGAACCAGCTCGAACCACAGCTTGAAACGGCTCGGAGCAGCTGTACCGGCTTGGACAGTTAAGTGAACCGGCTCGGAGTCAGCTGAACCGGCTTGGCATGCAGAAGTGGGGTCCACGTGTGTACGGGCAACGGCTCGGCTGGAACCTAAGTACACGGCTTGGCTCGTGGAAAGAACTCGGCTAAGATCTTTCAACGGCAGCCGACTGTAACGGCTTGGCTAAGATCTTTCCACAATGTCGGACACGTGGCGTCTAATGAAGCAACCTCAAGCCGTTAAAGGCTTTGTCGGACACGTGGCTATCAAGGGTTGGCTGGCCGTTAAAGGGAAATCTTGTGCCGTTTCAGGATGCTGAAACGGCTCGGAGAGGGGTGTCAGTTGGCTAAAATTGAAAAAACGACGTTGACTTGGCTATTTTCGTGATTTTCCCTATTATCTATACTATATAATAAAAGAAACCATTTTGGGGACACTTGTCATCATATTAGGCCATATTTTATAGATAAGTATTATTTTAGTTTAATCTTTTCTAATTAATTATAGATAATCCTCCTACTAAATATTATTTAGTTTAATTTCTTATGGATAATAATTATTTAGTTTAATCTCCTTCTCATTTATAATATTATTTAGTTTAATTTCTTATGGATAATAATTATATCACTTTTACTCTTTTAGCCCAAAAAAGGGTTAAAAAAAGACGTTGGGGGCTCAAATGTTAAAAAAAATTCTTTTTTGGGCTAAAAGAGTAAAAGTGATATAACCACAACATTTAATGGATGAGGTTAGTGTTATGGGCCAAAAGGGTTTGAAAAAAAGACGTTGGGGGCTCAGATGTTAAAAAATTCTTTTTTGAGCTAAAAGGGTAAAAGTGATATAACCACAGGGGCCAAAATCGTAATTTACTCTAACTAATATTATTTATCATTTATACATTTACGGAGTTTTAAATAATGGGTTAAATTTATTGAGACTCCGTTAACAAATTTTGCTAAAACAAAATAGTCTATTTATATCAATCTAATTTTTTATCTATACTATACTATATAATAAAACATTAATGTGTGACACATATCGTTCATTGTAGGTATTTATTTTTATGATTTTCTCGCCTCACTTTCAAACTTATCTTATATTAGTTAAATAAATAAATGAATAATGAGCTAATATTAAATGTTATCATACTTTAAATTTCGAATACCATTCTTCTATTTTTCTAATAAAATACTACCCGAAATTGTAAATTGTTAATTTAAAACATTTTAAATAAAACAAATTATTTATCACGAAAACCAAATTTTGTATTAATATATTAAATATTTTTATTTTCACTATACAAAATTACATTTACTAACTTTTTTATTATTTGGTATATAAAATTACATTTATTTAACTCGTGTAATAAATGAGGTTTTTTTAAAGACGTATTATTTTATTATTTGGTAAACAATATTACATTTATTCAACCCGTGTAATACAAAGCAAGTTTTTAAAGATATAATGTTTCATTATTTAGTATATAAATTTATTTACTCAATCCGTGTAATAAACGGGGTTATAACCTAGTTTTTAAGTAATATACAAGGGGGATGTTCAAATGAAAACCACTTTTAACGTGAAAACTCGAAAACTAACTAAAAAAGACTAAAAAACACATCAAAATTTTTTTTTACAATTTTTTTATTAGAAATCGCTAGTTTTTGTATATAAAAAAAAACTTTTTTTCAAAAAAAAAAAAATTTGTAGTACACATACACATGTGTACTATTACATGAGCACTACAAAAAAAAATTTCTTTTTTTTTTTTGAAAAAAAGTTTATATATATATATATATATATATAAAATAGTGAAAATTGGTAAAAAAAAATGGTATGTTTTTAGGTTTTTTTAGTTAGTTTTTGAGTTTTCGCGTTAACTAATGGTTTTCATTTGAACCTTCCTCTATTATCCACTAATCTCTTTATCTCTTCTCTTACAAAAATACACAAACATCTTTATATAGAAAATAACATAAACAACTGTAGGATCAGATCACTTATAAACGATTGTCATTAATTATGACTATTATAATCAAGTTATTAAAAATAGGCTTATTGGCCTGTAATAATCCCACCTACACCTTTTTGGCCAATAATAATCCCACCTCAGAATATTCCCCACACCAGTCCCATTTTTCAGATTTTTGGCCCACACTGGTCCCCAGTTAAAAATCCCTAACTCAGTTAGTAAAATGGCTGATGTGGCAGATGATGTGTTAAAAACTGATTACCTGTAATAATCCCACCTACACCTTTTTGGCCAATAATAATCCCACCTACACCTTTTTGGCCAATAATAATCCCACATCAGCCATTTTACTAACTGAGTTAGGGATTTTTAACTGGGGACCAGTGTGGGCCAAAAATCTGAAAAATGGGACTGGTGTGGGGAATATTTTGAGGTGGGATTATTATTGGCCAAAAAGGTGTAGGTGGGATTATTACAGGCCAATTTGCCTTAAAAATAATAGTAGGATGTCACTTTCGTATCTAACAAAATAATATGCTCTTATTATATATGATATAGAATGATAGGAGAAAGATCAAATAAAAAGTTTATTTTGCCTAAGTAGGATGAGAAGAAATCTTAACCATTCATTTTTCAAATCAATGGTTAAGATGAAAGTGTAGGAGAAAAGAGAAGTGCAAGGGTATCTTGGGAAAATCCTATTTATGGACTTTCTCTCTCCACATGCAAGACACATGCATATTTCACCCCCATTTTTTAAACATTCATAACTTTTTTATACGACATTATTTTTTCATAAAAAATTCACCGTAAAATCGAGCGTTTTTTATCTTTAATTTGAGTACCATATTGCTATATAAAATATGAATACTAAAAAAACCCACTAAAATGTGTTGTATTTCTATGTTGTATAACATTTTTTTGTGCTGGATTTTTGTACTATATTTGTGTGCTGGATTTTTTTGTACTACATTTTTTTGCTGAATTTTTTCGTGATATATTTTTTTGTACTAGATTTTTTTGTGCTATATTTTTTTGTACTAAATTTTTTACTAGATTTTTTGTGCTATATTTTTTTGTACTAGATTTTTCGTGCTAGATTTTTTTGTACTAGATTTTTTGTGCTATATTTTTTTGTACTAGATTTTTTGTACTATATTTTTTTGTACTAGAATTTTTTGTTGTATTTTTAAAAAACAAAAGGGGTGCCACATGTCATTTTCACTCCTATTTATAAGGACCAAAATGCCCTTCATTCTTACTTATTAGGAGTGCCACATGTCATCATCACAATCCTTTTTAAACTACTTAGGTAAAATCCACTTTTTAGTGGATCATTCCCTTCCCCTAGAATGATATACATAGAAAAACATAAATTGTAATAATATGGGACCCCATGTTGGTTTATCCTAATGATATACATAGAAAAACATAAATTGTAATAATATGGGTCCCCATGTTGGTTTATCCTATTCAAGAAAATGAAAGGCGTCAACCAAGAATTTTGAAGCAATCAATTGTTTAGACAAAAGAAAACACCCAATCAAAGGGCTTGTTTACTTGTTCTTGAATAGTTGAATGATTGTTTGCCATTTTGTATGTAACTAGTAGATTCCCGTCCTCAGGGGCGCAGCTCAGTGGCTAGAGTGGGGGAAGTTTGCTCTCCATAAGGCGGCGGTTCGAATCCCGGGCCTACCCTGCTCTACCCATTTGAGTTAGCTCCTGCCCTCTCGCCTCTAAACGTTAGTCTCTGACGCGGGAGGTCGCTGCAAAACAGTCGAGGGGGACGCCCCCCACATCACCGGGACAGTGGTGGCGGGCCGGCTAACGTGACCGGTCTTCACGTTTATGCTCTCCAACTAGTAGATTCCCCGCCCGCGTTGCGGGGCAATGGCTGAATAATTCTCAATCAATTAAAAAAAGACTACTATAATTTTGCTATGGAAAAAAACGATGATAAGACCGTAGTTTTTGGCTCAGGGCAAAACTGTAATTTTTCAGAACTAATGAGCCAGTGTTAGGCAGCTAGAGTTATGCGCCGCCCGCGTTGCGGGGCACTAAACCGAGTATTTCTTAGGTTAATAACATGTACGCCTTTATGTCGGTTAGTTGTACATGCTACCTATAACACGATATAAAAAAAGACACATCAAGTTAACCAATTAAAGAAAACAGTACCATAGTTATGATAAAAAAAATTTAACTAAAATGATGACAAGCGTGTAACTTAGAGTTGGGGGCAAAACAATAATTTGTTAGGCCCAATTAGCGAGTGCTAGGCAGCTGTTTGGCATGAATAAAAACAAAATTAAGTCAACAAAGAAAAATAAAACACTAAAAAAACTGATGGCAAGCTTGCAATTTTTAGCGGAGGTAAAATCGTAATTTTAAAATGGAGGTAAAATAATATTTTTAACTAAGGGCAAAACCATTTTTTTATTTTGAAATGGGGGCAAAATCGTAATATTTTAGCTGCGGGCGAAATCGTAATTTTTAGCTGGGGGCAAAATCCTAATTTTAAACTGGGAACCAAATCGTAACTTGGCAGGACTCTAGCTGAGGGCAAAAGCATATTTTTATTTTGAACTGGGGGAAAATTGTATTTTTTAATTAAGGGCAAAATCGTAAATTTAAGCAAGGGGCAAAAGCAAAATTTTATTTTGAATCGAGGGCGAAATCGTATTTTTACACCTGGGATAAAATTGTAATTTAGCATCACCTATACCTATAGATAACTATTATATGAAAAAAAAAAAAATCAAAGTGGCCGCCCAAAAGGGCCAACCACTTAACTGTCCTATTACTTGATGACGTAATCAAGTTGTTTTTGTATATGTTGATGAGAAATTAGGGTTTAAACTTTAAACAACTCCAGCCAACTGTGTAAAGATCAGTTTAGAAGTTTAAATTAATTTTATTTGAAAGAGTTTAAATGAAATTGAAACACAAGCCCAAACAAACTTATTACTTATATAATTACAAACATATATATGTATATTATATACTATTAAATAACAAAAACTATTACATATAGTTATTATAGAAAACTAAACAGTTTATATTATGTTATATATTCTATATAACATAAAAGAGTAGTTGAATAATAATGAGTCAAGTTGATTTTAGTATAGCTTAAACAAGACCCATTATTAGATGTTGTAACTTGTAAGTCAATTACTTATTTTTACAAAAGGAAATAGAACAAGAAGATGACGCACCATGACCCGATTAACAATCATGGCCTCTCGTTTACCCCCAACCACGTTTTGGACCATTCATCATTTAATATTTGACTCCATAATATGTCAAGATTGCCAAGTTCTAAAAGTTGGTCTTCAATGTTGTCTTTAACATGTGTTTTCACACATCTTATAGTTTCCGATCAGTTGTAACAAGGGTCATTAAATATGATCAGGGGTTTATGGATAGACGCTATGAGTGAGTTTAATTAGTTTATATCGGTTGCACAAACAAATTTAGACATAGGGTTCGAAATGAGACTAACTCGAGATTACTACTACTCGTATAGTCGTATACAACGTTAAAAGGTAGCATCCCATTTGCAAGATCATGTCAACCGTATTTTTGTGTACATGATGATGTCGTATTAATCGTATTTAGTTAATGAATAAAGTTGTGTGAGTAAGAGTGGTTCAGTTAACACGGATAGCATGTAAATGATGGTTTTGTTTTTCATTGCAACCAAGAGATTAATGTTTGACTGTTTGAGTCTTACATGTTTAGACCTTTTATATCTCTTAACAAAAAAAAAGGTAGCCTAGAAAAGAAGTATCCTTAAGAAGAAAAAGAAGAAAGAATGCCATCATCAAGCAAGGTCATTTAAGCATACTTTTAATTGAACGTTTTAACTGAGTTAGAGCCGGGAGTAAACTGGCGACAAACTCGAAAGATCTGGGAGGAAAATGGCTATTTTAAAACTATTCGAGCAAAATCGTTAAAATGACCAAACCACAGGGAACAAAACGAAAGTTAACTCTAAAAAAAAATAAAGAAAACTATATATCTGTTATACACTTATAGAATAAGTTTAAGACTATAGAGATGGCTAAATCTACTTTAAGATTTACCCAAAAAAAATCTACTTTAAGACCTAAAGTGAAATATAAATTTAGATCATTTTGCATTTACTTATGACTTGAAACGATAGTTAACTGTATATATGTATAGAAAAAGTATATCGTACATTATGGCTTAACGTACTTCACGTACAACAACGTGCGTGATTTGTTATATAACATGCGTGATAAATGTTTTCAATATGCGTGATTATTGTGTTTCATCATGTGTGATTTTGGATTTTTAAGTTATAACGTGCGTGATTTTAAAATGAACGTGCGTAATTATCTGTCGTACGTGATGTACGTTAAGCCGTAATGTACGTTAACCTTCCTCTATATGTATATAGATGTATGTATGTGTGCATATGAAACTTCTTATTCTAACTTTATTCCATACAAATTGAATAATAAGTCTCGCATTATATTTGCTCAACGGATCTTTTTTTACCTATAAAATAGCCAATCATGATAATTCTTCAATAATATTGTGGATTTTGAGTAACTTTTACTAGTATTTAATAGACAGGGATAATATTGTGGATTTTGAGTAACTATTACTAGCATTTAATAGACATGGTGTGGTGATAACGTGCATCCCTCCTATTCATAAGGTAAAAAAATGTTGTGTGCATGTAGATATAGAGATTTAGATGATTAATATATAAATTGATAACATAGCCTCGTTCAATTTTTAGGGCCTAAATTAAACCATTGCTTATTTTTAACATAAAGAGCCGCCCAAGTCAAACCAAATTATGGTTGTGGAAAACACGAATTATCATTAACGATTTTTCTATCTATATTTGGATTGCGGAGGGGTGGTCCTGTTCTTACTCATGGGTGCAATATATGAGATTGTTGCAACAAAAACACAAAAGTCAAGACCTAAAGATTTGGTACAATGGTCTATGTTATATACGACTAATGGCATCTATTGTGATATTTTGTTTAAATCAAAAATATCTTAATTATATTTACATTTAATCGATCAAATCATAAGAAATACATTTAATCGATCAAATCATAGGAAATTTACAATAGAATAGCATGTAAATGGGTAATAACTGCTAATAACAGTTGCGGACCTAGATTTTTTTTCAAAGGGGTCCATTTTTTTGGTGTTCAAAATTTTTATAATAAAACGTTAAAATTTTCGGGTCGATCCTCGTTCGGGTCGGGTTAGAGCGTGGTTTAATTTAGATTAAAAAAAACAAAAAATGTGGGCTATACAAGGATTGAACACATGACCTCTTGTTGGTAAAGAGGGGAGGTTTATCACTACACCAACTTTCCTTTTTTTTCAATGGTGTCCACTTAATTGTATTTATGGGTCCTTATAAAATTTAATATGTCAGATCTACTAATTTTTTTAAAAACATTTGGGTTCGGGAATCCCGACCCGCTCTATGTGAGTCCGCCCCTGGTAACAAGTTGCACTGCAACTCTCTTTTTAATAGCAAATTCGATCCTACGGAAAACAAAACCTTGGTTTCTTGACGTTGAGAAATTGTTGTGCATGACACTCTGTACTCTGTCCAGGAAACTGGTAGCTTGGGGGGGGGGGGGGGCGAGAGAATCAAATGTATCAAAGGTAAATAGAACGAAGACATGTTGATACTCAGTACAAGTTTTTCCATGCTTAGCAACTTTCCCTAATTCTACCTTCAACACAGCCTGGCGAGCCACGGACACGTTTTCCCTAAGGCCAACAAGGGGGGACTGTAACACCTCGAAAATTCATGTCCAGTAAAATAAATACACGTGTCATGTTATGCAAACGTGTTATAAAAACGGATCCGGATAAAGATGTACGGTAGGATTTAAAAACGTCGACATGTTAATTTATACCTCTGAGCGACCTATTAATAAATCCCTAACCAGGATATATTTAATCAACATCTGAATTATGTATATAAATCTGGCTATCCTAAATAATAAATTGGTTACAACCTTAGACATGGATCCAACATCAATTTCTTGGTATTTCCGATAATAAAAACCTCCCACAAGAGTACAAGTTGTGTAAGTGCATGGCTAGGCATGCAATGGCTGACTTCATGGTCCCCATACTGACTAAAGAACACAAGATTCAGAGATGTTATAGTTGCATGGTCACAGCCTGAAAGAAAACAAATTTTTGTCCTCTGGCGAAGTCTTACGGACCGTAAAGGTCTAACCTTACGGTCCGTAAGGTAGTCGGTTACGGACCGTAAGCTCCGAGTCTTACGGTCCGTAAGGCCTGCATCTGGGTGAATTTTTGGACAGCTGCCTGTTAAAACGGTTGCACCACCTTATTTGAGTGGTTTTCGAATTCAGGGGCTCCTATATCCGGTTTTTAGCATCATAGGACACCTGGGAACATCTTGCAACCTTCCTAGACCTATGTGTGATGATCCTATGGAATTTAGCTCACTATATAAGTGAGGTGAAGTTGCAACCATTTGTTCACTTCATTCAAGACCCACTTCAACTGATTTCTGGAGCTCTCTGGACAGCAACCAACTTCTCTTAGGATCCTTAAGCATACTTAGGACCTTTGTAAGTGTCCTTAACCCTTCCAAATTCAGTTTAGCTTAGTTAATTAGCTAAAAGTCAAACCGTCGTAATTAAAGTTTGACTTCGAGATTAATTAATATTTGTTCAGTCAAATTTCGAATTGAAAGTACCTATAAGTAGGTATTTATGTGGGTAATAAACCCTTAAAAGGGTACTCTCTGATTCCCACTCTAACTAGGTCAATTGTCGGGTCAAACTTGTTATTAAAAAGTCAACAGAATGCTTATAACTTGGTGTTCAACCCGACAATTTTCAGACAGGTTGCATGTCTCCTACCAAGTTATATAAGTAGGTATTTATGTGGGTAATAAACCCTTAAAGGGTACTCTCTGATTCCCACTCTAACTAGGTCAATTGTCGGGTCAAACTTGTTATTAAAAAGTCAACAGAATGCTTAATTACCAAGTTATATGAGTGATCAAACAGGTTGCATGTCTCCTACCAAGTTATATGAGTGTTCTGCCCCTACGTGGGCATGCCTTTCTATTGACCCCTGCGTGGGTATGTTTGCTAGTTTAGCCCCTGTGTGGGCGTGTTATTTTTGTAAAAGTCCCGTTTAGGGCAAACTTGTACTAGTTTAATTTTAATAGAATGGTTAGTTCAAATTTTTCATTTTTAAATTATATGCATAAATATAATATATGAATAAATGAAAAATAACATTCATTTTATAGATTTACCATTTTAATAAAATAATAAAAATCTTAAAGGGTAAAACCTAGCTTGTATGTCATAATAAGACCTGGCCAATATGGTAAAACCTGTTTAAAAAGATTCAAGTCTCTGTTAACATCTGCAAACATGTTAACATTCTTGGCTAATGTGATCCGCAAAATCACACATGTCACCCTTTTAATAAATTATCCAAATTCCTTATTATTTAAACATCCAATTGTGATGTAATGCCTACGGGCTATAATTATTGTCATATAAGACAAAAGACAGTCGTAGCCCATAAACTCCCTGTCAAGAAAGGTAATGAACCTTGATTCAAACCTTAATAATTAGATCCTATAAGATCTAAATTTATAAATTAGAATTGTCCACGTGACTAGGCCTGTTATGCCAATATTATATTTCATTCTAGAACAGGGTTACTAATAAAAGTCCCGAATGAAATTACTTAACAAATTAACTAGTATGGCTCTTTAATTACCATGGTTAATAAATTATCAAGATGACAGACATATTATAATTCCTTAAATGAATCATTGTCATCATCTTATGTAGCAGTTCAACTACATGGCCGAGTCTGACGAGGTCAACAGTCGGCCAAAGGAAAATCATGACACCACCAGGATCAATATAACTGGTGCAGAACTCCGAACATTGATTGACAACGCCGTCACTAAAGCCATAGAGAGGCAATATAGTGAATCGAGTAGTACTCGAAGCAGGACCCAATCAGCTCCCCATTCTAAGCCAAAAACACATTCTGAGGCTCATAGTAAGCCACCCTCTAAGCTAGATAAGCCAAAGAAGGATGATGATGATCATCACTCCTTGAACCAACATAGTGTCCCGTCAAAGAGGATCGAGATTAAACAGGAACCGCAAGGTAAGTCCTGTACATATAAATACTTCGTCTCATGCAAACCCAGAGACTTTACTGGGGAGAAATGAGCGATTGACTGCATGACATGGTTGGATGAAACGGATACCGTAGTCGATATCAGCGGGTGCGCTGATAAGGATGTAGTGAAATTTGTATCTCAATCGTTCAAAGGTGAGGCCTTAGCCTGGTGGAGATCGTTGATTCAAGCTACTGGGAAGATTCCACTGTACAATATGACATGGGAACAATTTACTACCCTCATCAAGGAGAACTACTGTCCTCAGCATGAGGTTGAAAAGATTGAGTCAGATTTTCTGTCATTGGTAATGAAAAATCTGGATTGCCAAGCTTACCTTACGAGCTTTAACACCATGTCAAGATTGGTTCCATATCTGGTGACCCCGGAACCCAAAAGAATAGCTCGTTTCATTGGGGGTTTAGCCCCAGAAATTAAAGCAAGTGTAAAAGCTTCTCGGCCAACTACATTCAGGTCTGTAGCCGATATATCCTTGTCCCTCACACTGGACGCGGTCAGGCAGAGATCGCTGAGGAACACGGATGCCGAGAAAAGGAAGCGTGAAGATGACAGTTCACTGCGGTCTGACAAGAAGCACAAGGGAAACAGTGACCACAAGAAGGGGTCTGGATCTAGGAAGGATGGGCACCAATCTGGAGATAAGCCCAAGTGTAAGGTTTGTAAGAAGCACCATTTTGGGAGGTGCCGACTTGAGTCGAAATCCCAGTCTCAGCCGAGGCCGTGTGGGATTTGCAAATCTTCAGAACATAAGACCCTAGAGTGCAAGAAGCTGAAGGATGCAACGTGCTACAGTTGCAATGAAAAAGGGCATATTAAGTCCAATTGCCCAAAGATCACCAAGAAAACTGAGGATGGGAAAAAGACCAATGCTAGGGTCTTCAAGATGGATGCAAAGGAAGCTGTTCAGGACGACAACGTGATCACAGTTACTTTTCTCATAAATGATGTTTATGCTAGAGTATTGTTTGATTCTGGAGCGGATAAGTCTTTTGTGGATAACAAGTTTTGTGAGTTGTTGAAATTGCGTGTAAAAGCCTTAAGTGTGAAGTATGAGGTGGAATTAGCTGATGGAACCATAGAAACCACCTCAACTGTGTTAGATGGATGTGTTATATCCATTAGGAACCACTCTTTTCCTTTGTCCTTACTTCCCTTTAAGCTAGCCGGTTTTGATATAGTGATAGGTATGGATTGGTTATCGCATAACCAAGCCCAGATAGTGTGCAATAAGAAGCAAGTGGTAATTAAGACTCCGTCTGGTGAGCCACTTACCATTCAGGGAGACACCCAATATGGACTGCCTGAGCAAGTGTCCATGATCAAGGCATCCAGATGTCTGAAGAAGGGCTGTGTCATTTATATGGCACAGGTTACTGTTGATGAGCCGAAGCCTAAGATTGAAGACATCCCCGTCATTTCAGAATACCCTGAAGTTTTTCCTGAAGAACTACCTGGTTTACCACCAGATAGGCAAGTGGAATTCCGAATTGACATCATCCCTGGAGCAGCACCTGTTGCCAGAGCACCTTATAGGTTGGCACCAACAGAGATGAAGGAGTTGAGGACGCAGTTAGATGATCCGCTAGCCAAAGGTTTCATTAGACCTAGTTCGTCTCCTTGGGGAGCGTCAATCTTGTTTGTCAAGAAGAAGGATGGATCGATGCGTCTGTGCATCGATTACCGTGAGCTTAATAAGGTCACTATCAAGAATAGGTATCCTTTGCCCAGGATCGACGATCTGTTCGATCAACTGCAAGGGGCAAGCTACTTCTCTAAGATCGATTTGAGGTCAGGCTATCACCAATTAAAGGTTAAAGATGAAGATATACACAAGACTGCATTTAGGACTCGTTATGGTCATTACGAGTTCCTAGTGATGCCTTTTGGGCTCACTAATGCTCCTGCCGCATTCATGGATCTCATGAATCGCGTCTGCAAGCCTTACTTGGACAAATTTGTCATCGTCTTCATTGACGACATCCTCATCTACTCGAAGAACCAAGCTGACCATGAGAAACACCTTCGCTGTATTCTTAAACTTCTACATCATGAGAAACTCTACGCCAAATTTTCGAAGTGTGAATTTTGGCTTCGAGAAGTCCAATTCCTTGGACATGTGGTTAGTGAGCGTGGTATCCAAGTGGATCTCGCTAAGGTGGAAGCTGTTATGAAT
>JARYGA010053100.1:0-26341 GCA_030545235.1 Helianthus tuberosus | reverse complement strand
AATCAAGGTCATTAATTTGAACTTGATATAACTATTGTTGATGTTGAATGATATCTACCAAGTGGTTTCTAAATTTGTTAAATGTTAAAAATTGTGAAATTTATTTTCGGGTAGAGGTTTGTGCAGATCCCCGTGTTGCTACGAAGAACCAGGATTTTTTCCTAAACTTGTGAAAGCTATGTCAGATTGCGATCCCGGAACAATTTAAGGGGGAGTCTGTTAGCAAGGGGGAGTTTGAAGTTTAAAAGAGCCAGACTCAGTTGCTGATGCTGATGAGAGAGAAAAGAAGATAGAGATTGAAGGATGCTTACAGTGTTAGATACTTTGGAAAGAGCGAGAAGGCTGATCAAGACTGAAGACTCGTCATACTGAAGACTCGTACCGAAGACTCGTCAACATCCAAGGGGGAGTTTGTTGGTGCATATGTCTGTCAACTTCGTCTTGTATCGAGTCTTGTATCTAGATTGGATAAAATGGAGCTCGGTAACATAGAAAATAGGAAGTTAGAGTTGTTGGACCATTTCGCACGAACTGGCCGATCCAGTTCGTACGAAGTGCCATGTCGCACGGACTGGGTCACGATGTTTGGTGCGAACTGGGACTCCTATATATAGGTGAGTTGTGATTTCATTTGTAACGTTTGGTGATTCCGGTAGCGAAGCTCTGCCGAAGTGTCGAACAAGTTGTAATCGGTTTCAAATCAATCTAATCGACATTTAAAGTGATTCCTTGTGTTAATCAAGCTGCATTGAAGATCGAATCATTGAATTCCGCCTTTGATTTGATCTAGAACTCTTCTGATCGACTCATTTGATCGATTCAACGATCCTACAAGATACATCAGATATCCGATCATAGAATGATAAAGGCGTTGATCGACATGGGTTCCATTTGCATCTTCAGTCAGCAAAGGTCTTTCTGCCATTGGTGTTTTGACCTATTTCGCGTCAGTAAACTTGCATTTTTCCAGCACATCATCCACATATTTTCCCTGATGAATAAGAATGCCTTGAGAATCCCTGTTGAACTTGTAGACCCAAGAACATAGTCATCTCCCCGAGGGTACTCATTTCGAATTTCTTCTTTATCACTCCTTCAAACTCTTTGCATACTCGTTGTTCCGAAGATAATATCATCAACATAAATTTGAACCAAGATAAGATCCTTGCCAACTCTCTTGATAAACAGCGTCTGATCGATTGTGCCACAAGTGTAACCATGAGCCAGAAGATGCTCAGTCAGAGTAGCATACCAAGCTCGTGGTGCTTGGTGCAATCCATACAATGCCTTGTCAAGCTTGTAGGCATATTCTGGATGATCTGGATGAACAAAACCCGGAGGTTGCTCAATAAAGATTTCTTCCTTCACATCTCCATATAAAAACGCGGTCTTGACGTCCACCTGATAAACAGTGAACCCCATGTAGGATGCGTAAGCTAAGAAGATCCGGATGGCTTCAAGTCGGGCAACTGGGGCGTAAACTTCATCATAATCCAGACCTTTATCTGTTTGAATCCCTGGACTACCAATCTTGCTTTATTCCAAACAATAACTCCAGCAGAATCTTGCTTATTTCTGAACACTCATCGAGTTCCAAGTTTACGTTTTCCCTTCGGCAACTCAACAAGCTTCCATACTCCTAGCTTCTCAAACTAGTTCAGCTCTTCATGCATAGCATCCACCCAGCCTGGTTCCTGCAAAGCTACATCAATAGTTTTAGGTTCTATTTGAGAAATGTAGCAGGAGTATAAACATGTATTGATAGTCCCTGATTGGCTCCTGGTTAGAATTCCTGCATTTACAGGACCAATCACATTATCTATTGGATGATTCCGTTGAACACTCGTTGGAATCGCCACTTCAGGAATGGTCACGCCTTGAGTTGAAACATGCAAGCTATCAGAATTGGTGTTGCTCGACTCCCCCTCATTAGGTGCTGCAGTACTGTAAACTACAAAAGTAGTAACTATATAATCTTCAGGTATTGGGTCAGGAAACAATGCAGATCCTGAACCATTAGAGATAACACCACTTGGTGATGCACCTTCAGTGGATTGGTGGGACATCTGTTGAGATGGAGGGTGCTCAGTAAAGACCATTCATGGCGGATCTATGGTGTGATTTCTTGAGCTCCCTTCATCCTGTTCATCTTCTTTAGTATCACCAAATGAAAGCGGTTGTTGTGGAGTAGACACACCTGCATCTGTAGGAACACTAGACAGAATATTAAAAGATTTAAACAAATCAGCATAATCATATAACCAGTCTGGACCAACTCTAGCATCTGTAGAATTTTCTTCAAGCCATTCAATGTTGCACGACTCGACGACCTTTTTAGTTACGTTATTGTATACACTATAGGATGAACCTTTAGCAGATCCAATAAAGAAACACTCGTCCCCCTTGGCCTCAAACTTTCCATTAGTGTCCATAAGCAATAACACACACGGACAACCAAAGATACGAAAGTGTGACACTGAGGGTTTACGTCCTTCTAGAATCTCATAAGGAGTTTTCATATGACGTTTATATACTAAAGCATGATTTTGGACGTAACAAGCCGTGCTATCTGCCTCAGCCCAAAAGAAACTAGGAAGCTTCGAGTCGGCCAACATAGTTCGTGCAGCCTCTATAAGAGTACGATTTCTTCTCTCAGCCACTCCATTCCGTTGTGGAGTTCGTGGTGCACTATACTGTCGATCGATTCCCTTTTTAGCGCAGAATGTATCCAAGGTGATATTCTTGAACTCTGTCCCGTTATCTGATCGAATAGCCTTCACTCTTGTACTCGCTTGATTTTCAGCCAGAGTAATGAACTGTTTGACTAAACCTGTAGTCTCATTCTTATGACTCAGAAAGTAAACCCAGGTGTAACGTGAATAGTCATGAACTGTCACGAGACAATACGACTTTTTGCCAATGCTTAGCACATTCACAGGACCGAAGAGATCCATGTAAAGAAATTCGAGCACAGGTTTGGTCGAGGGTGTAGACTTGGGTTTATGCGGCTTTCGATGTGCCTTCCCTTTCGCACAAGCAACACATTTCTCTACCAACATGAAATCCCTGATTGGTAGATCACGGACCATTTGACCTTTGACAAGTCGATTCAAATTCTTCATGTTCACATGCCCAAGGCGACGATGCCACAAAAGACCGTCATGTTCTAAAATCTTAGAGAAAAGGCAAGTGATTTCTTCGCAAGGTTTCTTGTTCATATCGATGACATATGCATTTAAAAATATTTGATGATAAAAATAGTGTTTGTTAAAACCATACATAATCAAAAGAGGTTCCATTGATGTTGAGTTGGTATTTTACAGTCTTTCTTTTATTATCAGTTTCTTCATTCAGTAATGTCAAATGAGGACGAAGCCCCCTTATTGAGCCGGAAGTTTCAACTGACACACTCTTTCATAAACGGTTGTGACTTTTAACTGTAAGTTGTGATGGTTTTAGTTTGGTCTATATTTCAGATGCGTCTTCTAGTACAAGTTTTTTGTACATAATCTTCAACACTCATTCTTGTTTTCTTTTAGATTTATCGTATTAAAACGTTTAATGCACTTCTAAAATACTTTAATTTGAAAGTGATCAAGTTCACGATTCTAAGAGAAATCTAGATTATTTTGAAACACTAAAACCAAACCAACAAATGGGTTTTTGTCTTTAACCCTCTTAAACACCACATGTCTAGTTTATGTTGCGTGTTGGTTGGCAACGTATTAGTAGAGATCAAATGAGTTTACCAATAACATATCGTCTCAATTAAAAAAAAAGAACTAAATTATATTATCAGAAGACTTAGGGCATGTTTGGCTAAGCTTTTTGAAACAACTTATAGACTTATTGGCTTTTTGAAAAGTCATAAACTTCAAAATGATGTTTGGCAATGAGGGTGTATGTAAGGGGGAAAAGCCAATAAGTCAATAAGTCACTCCATACTGACTTTTTCAAAAAGCCAATAAGTCAATAAGTTGTTTTGAAAAGCTTAGCCAAACATGCCCTTAGTAAGCGATGAATTTTTATTCTTTGATCCTAATTATAATATTTGATACAACTCTTATTGTCATATTTGTCAAAAGAATCATATTTATATTCATCAAAAAATTAACTATCTAACAAATTACAAACATAATTTAACAAGAAAAATGATTCACAAAGGAAAATATGATGTAAATTTATATCATAAAATAATTATTATTTCTATACTATGTTTATTCAAAAAGTAGTAATAAAATAAAATATAGAAAATGATTAAAAAGGTAAAGTGTCAAATAATAAAACATGTGAGACGTTATCATGTTGTATGTGACCATTGAGTTAGATATCGATGTAGGCTCGGATTCGATGAATCAATTTTCTGACTCAACAAGTTCTAAACTAATTTAGGTTTTAGAATTAAGCGATAACTTGTAATGATTAGAACAAACATATATCAACTTCTTGTAACGATTCAATTTTATGCGATTTTTGCAAACAAGTTCTAAACTAATTTAGGTTGTAGAATTAAGCGATAACGTGTAATGATTAGAACAAACGTATATCAACTTCTTGTAACGATTCAATTTTATGCGATTTTTGCAACTTTTACTAATTGCATCGGATTCTTAATAATTTATCCACTACATTTGTCAAACAATATATACTAAAAAATAATATTCTAACATTTCATAATTATTGTTTTTATGTCCCAAAATGAATTACAAGAAAAATGTAGGATGAAGGGGTTGTTTTTCTTATTATTTCCACAATAATTTTTATAGAAGATTTGCATATTAAAAATATCCACATTATATATACACTTAAAAGGCTATGTCGGTGTGCTAATCCGACATAGCCAAGTGTCGACTTCTGGTTGGTCAAAAGAATTTTTTGCTTTTAACTTTTAACTTTTCTAGTTTACGTGTTTAGTCCTTCTATTATAACTATCATAATATACATGTTTAGTCCTTCTACTTAAAAAACTTTATTCCTCATTAGTTAGCTTTGCTAATATACATGTTTAGTCCCTCTACTTTAACTTTGCTGTCCTTCTACTCTAGCTTTCCTAATATACATATTTAGTCTCTCAACTTAATAAATTTGATTCCCCATTAGTTTACCTTGCTTATATACATGTTTACGTCATCTACTTTAACTTTGTTAATATACATATTTAATTACTCTACTTTACTTTTATTTAGTTAAGTATTTCGCCTTTTAGAGTTTTTTTTTCTCCCTAACGTGATTAACCAAAGCCAATCCAACTGAATAATATTGTTTCCGCTATTAGTATTATCAGAACCAATATTTTTTTCTTTTAGTATTTCGTTTGTTAGTGTTTTTATACATACGTGGACGTTTCAATAATCCTTTTCCAATGATTTTATGTTATCTCTTCCAGTTGCTATACCGAGTGTCGATACTATATTGATAATCAAACTCCAGCCGCAACGCGCGGGGTAAAATTTCTAGTTATTTAAAAAAGGCTAAGGATGACATATCCGTCATTGTAACACCCGTTCTTATTATTCAAGGTTTAACGTATAAATTACGAAAAACAATCATGTAATTAAGATTACATAAACATTGGAAATACGGGTTTATTAAAACTTTTACAAATCATAAGTTATTCTATATAACGTGATCAAATTCGTTGTTTAAAATTTACAATGTGGCAAAGTGCGGAAGCTTGTATCTTTATCGTGTTCGGTTCTTCGTTGAGCTTGATCGTCTTTCGGCATCCAAAATGTACCTACATTTCATAAACATGAAATGCTTTAGTCAAACGGAAATTAAAATGGGTCTAAACGAGTCCGGGAAGCGAAACTTGATAAAAAAAAATACATTTTTGTACAGGGCCCACCGTAAATTACGGTGGGTACCGTAATTTACGGTATCCCCTGAAACCTTATTCTTCCACCGTAAATCAGAAGAAAACCACCGTAACATTTTCAGCTCCACCGTAAATTACGGTGGACACCGTAATTTACGGTGGCCCCTGCATTCAGCTTTTCCATTTTGCCGTAATTTGACACGAAATCTTTCGTATCTTTCAAACCGCTTATCCGTTTGACGTACCGTTTCTTCCTACATGTTTGAAATTTGATTCTCCATCATATGGAGTTAAAATCCGACATCCGGCTTGATAAAACTTAAGACTTTTAAGTCTTCGGCTTATTACTCTTTTACCAAAATTTGACCCGTTTAAGATTTTATCAAACATACAAGTTTGTTTGACCCTTATTTTTCACAAACCTATTAAATTCAATGATGTCTAACATATTAGGTTCCGATTATAGAATTATATACCTTTTTGAACCCATTTTCACCCATATGCTTATTTTGACCCGTTTGAGATAAATAAGCATATTATAAGCACCAATTGTTTTTATTCATTTCCAAATACATATGTCCGCATTTCTTATCAAAGGATCTTCCACCACAACTATATTTGTGGTGGATTCGATGTGGTGATTTATATATACCAAAATTTACCCTTCAAATCGTTATTTTACGGCAAAGACTCGAATAGAGCCATTTGACTAACGTGTTACATCTTTCAACCTCTATACTACTCCTAAGTAATTATCTAATTGTAAAACTTGTTTCCAAACAACCTTTAAGGATCGTTTGTTCCATTTAGCCTACAAGGGCGTTTTGATCGATTTTAGTCCTTTTATAACTAAGGACTCTCTCTCAAATTATTCGACCAAAATAGCACTTTTAACTACAACATAATTACACGTACCTGGCCCGGATCAACAAGTAGACACGATTTATACCTTGTTTCATTATCACCCATCAATGGCGACGCAATTATCCGATTTGCTAATCGGTCCTGCTAACATAAGACTTGACAACCATATTAGTCGATATTGTCAAATAGTGTTATCATCACCATTCGACCCGTTTGGACTATATGCCCAACATTAGCTTATTTAATCAAAAACATCGTTTTTGATTTCCAATTCATACATCCATCCCCTCCCGGATTTCATAACCATACTCTTTTTCTTTTACACTCTTTTCTTATAAATTCAACCCATTTCGGCTTACGCCGTGGGTATCCTTTTAACCTTGATTTACATTAGTCAACACTTGACAAATTTCCATATTTCCAATATTATCGTTATCACGTTTACAACGTATCGAATAAACGAGTATTCTACATAAGTGTGTAAATTACACTTACCTCGCATCCGTGCTACACTTTTCTTTCCGTACTTGCTCTGTTTGACCCGCTCCCTCCTCCAAGCTTTCACCTAGCTTGTTACGCGTCAAACTATTGTCAAACATTTACAAGGCGGTTAAATTAGTCATTAACAATCACGACTATTCCACCTCACATATTTTCTATGCCGAAGCTACTATTCGGCTTCATGATATTTACTAACTAGTTTACAATTAGTTATTTTCACCAAGATTTACATAACAATCAAACCTCTAAGTCTAGTGTTCATGAATTACATCAAGAACTTATATTATAACAATCAATTTTCATCAATTTAACACTCTAACCCGAGTGTTCATCATATTGTCAATAAACCCACTTAACTTATCAATGGATCATTATGAATTTCATAGATTATCCAATAATCCAACATGTTATTGACTAGGGTTTACTCCTAGACATCATATTACTTCAAGATTCATCCATGCATAACATAATCAAGCTCAATTTCAGTTTCTTACAAATAACCTAGAATTTAAGATGGATCAAAACATCACAATTTTACATACCTTGTGATCCTTTCAACTAGGTGTTCATGAATTTGTGCTTGAAATTCGATTTGGACTTGATTAGAGACTCCAATTTGGGAGTTTTGTGAGGATTTTAGGGTTTGAAGGAAAACCCATGTCGCCCCCTGCTTCTTCTACGACCAGACAACCCCAAGTGGGTGTTTGGTTTGTTTTTAATTCTTGTGTTTAATAAATCAAGTTTTAAGTTTAACAAGTTTGGTCCCTCCATTTTCCCTTAGTTCATAATTTAAGGGTTTTAACCCACTCATAAGTCACTATCTAACTAGGTTTAAATTATTCCTAGTCAGTTCAGTAGGTTCGGGAAGTCATAACCCGGTTTACTTTAAGTCCCGTTAAATCGGGACTTTTATCCATTCTATTTTCTTGAAAGCTCTTATTCACTTTTAAATAAATATTAGGATTATTAAATTTATTCATAATATTTGCCAGTTTACTTTTACCACTAACGGTACTTTCCCCGTCTTTAGTATTAACGGGGTTTAATTACCAAACCCGTTTTCGGGGTGTTACAAGTCTACCCCCCTTAAAGAGGTTTCGTCCTCGAAACCTTTTATTACATAATTCATTGAGTTTAAACTCAATGCATTCTACCCGAGAAATTACTTATACTTTTTAACCAATCGTTAGTATTACCCGAAAAGTATGGTAACATCTTTTTGGTTACTAATTGTCTACATATCTCATACGACATAGTGTAACTTCGAAATAACGTAATCTCGTTATTTCCACTAGTTTAGTTAACTTAGTGATATCTATCGCTTTCATATACTATCGAATTCCTTATGAATCCGTTACTTTTCACCGCTCGCTTGGTTATAATGTGATTTTACTTCACATTACATTTCCTAACCGTGATCGTGTCACATCGTGTTTAGTTTGTATCAACCTTTCATTTCCGAAAATATCACTTTTCGAATATATCGTCTTGCGCCTATCAGTGTCAAGACTTGTATCTTTCATGCTTACTATTTAAATTCCTATCAGAATTTATGTTTGTAAAAACGTTATTTCTTATTAAAACCGAAGTTTTAGTTTTAGGATCTTCTCTTTAACTTTTGTCAATTATCCATATCAGGATATTGATAGTCCATAATTTATTCTTTTACAGTCTTAGTTTTATGCGGGGATTCTCAACCGATTCCCTCGCTTTATCTAATTAACCAGTAGGTTTTTATCACTTAGCCTTATGGGCTATTTTGATTAGACTTTCACCTCTTTAGGGCGAAGTCCTTATAACTTCTTTCTAATCATGACCCGTGGGTCGTTTTAGTCCCATAGATCTCTCATTTGTTTATAACCCTAAAGGTTATGTTGATCCCGTAGATCACTCCTTACTCACGTCATTCTTAAAATACATGTTTGGTGTCAAGGCACCCTGTTTTTGTTCGAAGAATCATTTGGTTTCAAGCTTAGGTCCCGTTAACCTTAATTGTAGTTTCATGGCTATAATTGTTTTCTTTCGGACAATTTTCCGATTTTATGACTTCCCACGTCATTTATGCGTCAGTTCTTCTTATGCTTACTGTTATTTGATTTGTATATATTCTTGTTTGGTTATATCCCATTACCGGGCTCATTATTCTCTTGCATTTAACGCTACCTTTGTCTGGCTAGCGCTCATTTGTGCCATTCGGCGTTATATTGTATTCAACCTGTTTGACCTATTGACGTGAAATCCATCACTTATAAACAATCAACTTTATTCTTTATTCAACCCATTCGACTTCGAATAGTTGAACATATTTACTCACAATTTCTATATACGAGATTTTACAGTCATAACTCGTAATCCAAGTTACTTTGATTTTTCAACCCGCGTTCACGTCTCTTGGTTTACGCATGTGTTTAATTCTTACCCATCAACCGGGTGTTTTACCGAAGTCGTTATTATTGCAACCCTCCCGGTATGCATTAAGACCTCGCTTCATTTTTATATTCCGACTTTGTCTTTAAGTTTGACATTTTACAAAAAACGACCCGTTAAGGGACATATTTGCATTTTCCGGGTTCGAGTGTAAGTACACTCCCTCCCAATACTTGTCTAAATCATTTTTCATGCTTGCGTTTTCTGGGTTCGAGTGTAAATACACTCCCTCCCAATACTTGTCTAAATCATTTTTCATGCTTGCGTTTTCTGGGTTCGAGTGTAAATACACTCCCTCCCATTACTTGTCTAAATCATTTTTCATGCTTGCGTTTTCTGGGTTCGAGTGTAAATACACTCCCTCCCAATACTTGTCTAAATCATTTTTTTCATGCTTGCGTTTTCTGGGTTCGAGTGTAAGTACACTCCCTCCCAATACTTGTCTAAATCATTTTTTTTTCATGCTTCTTTGTCCCTTCACTCGGGCTCATTATCCTGATGTAATAAGCTTCCGTCACTCGGTTGTGCGTTTACATTGTTATCAAATATTTTGCTTATCTGATTCATTTAGGTACTTTTTAATTAGTCCCATTCACTCCGCCCTTACTACATCGGATGTAAATGTGTCCGCTATAAGAAACTCATGGTATCATATGCCACTACTTACTTGGCCAGAGTAAGCGATTAACACATGACATACACGACCTTTTTATAGTTTTCACATCACGCCCTATGTAAGTAATGCCTCTATTTAGTTCTCTTGGAAACAATATCCTGGATAGGTATTCTATTCAGGTTTTTCCAAGTTTTCAATCTACACATGCAACTATCAGTTTCTACGTATTTGTTGCATATTTATATTCATGCAATAATTTAAACGTGCACCTGGTAAATGCTTGCCCTAACGGGCTTTTCTTGCCATTAGCCTTGTTCGCGACCATTACGCGATTTAGGTCCTTAATGAGCCTGCTCTTCTTGTCATACTTCGGACCGTTCCTCTATCATATCCTTAATTTGTTCAACTTTTGTCATCTTTAAATGCAAGTGTCCTTCAATCAAGATATTCACAAAAGTTAGTAATATCAACTTCAATAATCGCCTGTATTATAATACAAGGCTTTTCCTACTATACGCGTCAACGCGCGTATTTTTGTCAACTATATCAATCATTTAATTGGGGTAACGTGTATTACACGGTAACCCTATGTGTTGTCTACAACACTTTAATACGCTAGACCATTAGCATACATGCACTTACCGGATTTGCGATCAAGCCTCGAACCGAACACTATTCTTTGTCAAGAGCATAAGGTTTATGTCCAAGCATGGTTCCTCCCCACCATACTCGAATCTCTTAAACCAAGGCTCTGATACCAACTTGTAACACCCGTTCTTATTATTCAAGGTTTAACGTATAAATTACGAAAAACAATCATGTAATTAAGATTACATAAACATTGGAAATACGGGTTTATTAAAACTTTTACAAATCATAAGTTATTCTACATAACGTGATCAAATTCGTTGTTTAAAATTTACAATGTGGCAAAGTGCGGAAGCATGTATCTTTATCGTGTTAGGTTCTTCGTTGAGCTTGATCGTCTTTCGGCATCCAAAATGTACCTACATTTCATAAACATGAAATGCTTTAGTCAAACGAAAATTAAAATGGGTCTAAACGAGTCCGGGAAGCGAAACTTGATAAAAAAAATACATTTTTGTACAGGGCCCACCGTAAATTACGGTGGGTACCGTAATTTACGGTATCCCCTGAAACCTTATTCTTCCACCGTAAATCAGAAGAAAACCACCGTAACATTTTCAGCTCCACCGTAAATTACGGTGGACACCGTAATTTACGGTGGCCCCTGCATTCAGCTTTTCCTTTTTGCCGTAATTTGACACGAAATCTTTCGTATCTTTCAAACCGCTTATCCGTTTGACGTACCGTTTCTTCCTACATGTTTGAAATTTGATTCTCCATCATATGGAGTTAAAATCCAACATCCGGCTTGATAAAACTTAAGACTTTTAACTCTTCGGCTTATTACTCTTTTACCAAAATTTGACCCGTTTAAGATTTTATCAAACATACAAGTTTGTTTGACCCTTATTTCTCACAAACCTATTAAATTCAATGATGTCTAACATATTAGGTTCCGATTATAGAATTATATACCTTCTTGAACCCATTTTCACCCATATGCTTATTTTGGCCCGTTTGAGATAAATAAGCATATTATAAGCACCAATTGTTTTCATTCATTTCCAAATACATATGTCCGCATTTCTTATCAAAGGATCTTCCACCACAACTATATTTGTGGTGGATTCGATGTGGTGATTTATATATACCAAAATTTACCCTTCAAATCGTTATTTTACGGCAAAGACTCGAATAGAGCCATTTGACTAACGTGTTACATCTTTCAACCTCTATACTACTCCTAAGTAATTATCTAATTGTAAAACTTGTTTCCAAACAACCTTTAAGGATCGTTTGTTCCATTTAGCCTACAAGGGCGTTTTGATCGATTTTAGTCCTTTTATAACTAAGGACTCTCTCTCAAATTATTCGACCAAAATAGCACTTTTAACTACAACATAATTACACGTACCTGGCCCGGATCAACAAGTAGACCCGATTTATACCTTGTTTCATTATCACCCATCAATGGCGACGCAATTATCCGATTTGCTAATCGGTCCTGCTAACATAAGACTTGACAACCATATTAGTCGATATTGTCAAATAGTGTTATCATCACCATTCGACCCGTTTGGACTATATGCCCAACATTAGCTTATTTAATCAAAAACATCGTTTTTGATTTCCAATTCATACATCCATCCCCTCCCGGATTTCATAACCATACTCTTTTTCTTTTAAACTCTTTTCTTATAAATTCAACCCATTTCGGCTTACGCCATGGGTATCCTTTTAACCTTGATTTACATTAGTCAACACTTGACAAATTTCCATATTTCCAATATTATCGTTATCACGTTTACAACGTATCGAATAAACGAGTATTCTACATAAGTGTGTAAATTACACTTACCTCGCATCCGTGCTACACTTTTCTTTCCGTACTTGCTCTGTTTGACCCGCTCCCTCCTCCAAGCTTTCACCTAGCTTGTTACGCGTCAAACTATTGTCAAACATTTACAAGGCGGTTAAATTAGTCATTAACAATCACGACTATTCCACCTCACATATTTTCTATGCCGAAGCTACTATTCGGCTTCATGATTAGTTAACTTAACTTATCTAAAGTTAACTATTTTAAATCACATGTTTACTATATTAAGTCTAAATCAACATAGTATTTAGAACTCTTATCACTTCATATCACACGTAATTGCTATATCATTCGAATACGCGTTTTCACTCTAAATTCAATACTTTGGTTCTCATTTAGGCATTTTAACAAACACCTATTGTGCATAATTTCACATATTTACTAACTAGTTTACAATTAGTTATTTTCACCAAGATTTACATAACAATCAAACCTCTAAGTCTAGTGTTCATGAATTACATCAAGAACTTATATTATAACAATCAATTTTCATCAATTTAACACTCTAACCCGAGTGTTCATCATATTGCCAATAAACCCACTTAACTTATCAATGGATCATTATGAATTTCATAGATTATCCAATAATCCAACATGTTATTGACTAGGGTTTACTCCTAGACATCATATTACTTCAAGATTCATCCATGCATAACATAATCAAGCTCAATTTCAGTTTCTTACAAATAACCTAGAATTTAAGATGGATCAAAACATCACAATTTTACATACCTTGTGATCCTTTCAACTAGGTGTTCATGAATTTGTGCTTGAAATTCGATTTGGACTTGATTAGAGACTCCAATTTGGGAGTTTTGTGAGGATTTTAGGGTTTGAAGGAAAACCCATGTCGCCCCCTGCTTCTTCTACGACCAGACAACCCCAAGTGGGTGTTTGGTTTGTTTTTAATTCTTGTGTTTAATAAATCAAGTTTTAAGTTTAACAAGTTTGGTCCCTCCATTTTCCCTTAGTTCATAATTTAAGGGTTTTAACCCACTCATAAGTCACTATCTAACTAGGTTTAAATTATTCCTAGTCAGTTTAGTAGGTTCGGGAAGTCATAACCCGGTTTACTTTAAGTCCCGTTAAATCGGGACTTTTATCCATTCTATTTTCTTGAAAGCTCTTATTCACTTTTAAATAAATATTAGGATTATTAAATTTATTCATAATATTTGCCAGTTTACTTTTACCACTAACGGTACTTTCCCCGTCTTTAGTATTAACGGGGTTTAATTACCAAACCCGTTTTCGGGGTGTTACAGTCATATTAGTGAAACTGCTGTAAAATTCAGTACCATTTTTTTTGAACGGCTAACTGCTTTCCATGTGTAAACTCACCCTTTCAGAGCTATGTTCAAAGGCAGACTACTCGACTACCGCTAGAAAGCGTAGAACACCCAAATGTGTGGAAACCCCGTGGAATAGCTAAAACCTCGCCCCCCCCCCCTCGGGACTCGAACCCGGGTAAAACCCCGGGCCAAGCCCTCACCAAGATATCCAATACCCAGCACTAGCCGAGGATCGAATCGAAGCCTCCAATCGAGACAACCGGCCAACCAACCAACCAACTGAGGTGGGGTAATGGACTTTAGTACTATTTTATAAGCTAGAAAGTGTAATTTGTCCTAAATACATTATTTTTCCATGAACATAATAATGCACTTATTAATCATAAATTAAATGCTTTAACTAAGCAGCATTAGCTTTGCATTATGATTTCTCATATCACGAACCTATAAAGTTCAAACATAATAACAAGCATCCATTCACGAGTTGATTTGTTACCTAATTTCCCATTTTGTTAATATTAAATTGATGTTAATTTTTTAATTAGGAATTAAGATATCTTTTATTTAACATATTATTAGACAATTATATTAATATATGTAATTGAATTCTTATAAATTATATATTCTATTAAAGGAAATTGGCCTATAATAATCCCATCTCAGAATATTCCCCCCACCAGTCCCACTTTTCACCTATTTTTCCTACAATGGTCATCCGTTAAAAAACTTAACGGAGTTAAGCTTTTTTCCAAATTACGAACAAGTTTTTTAGGGCTTTTGATTAGAACGATGATACGAGTCCATTGATGTAAAATTTACTTCGAAATGGTGCTCCAAGTGACTTGATTTTTGTTAATTGGAAATTTAAACACCCGAAGTGAAGCGCCGTTTTCATCGTTTGGAGCATCGTTTCAAGGCAGATTTTACATCAATGAACTCGTATCGTCGTTCTAATCAAAAGCCCTAAAAAAGCTGCTTTGTAATTTCGAAAAAACTTTAACTCCGTTAAGTTTTTTTAACGGGGAACCATTGTAGGAAAAATAGGTGAAAGATGAGACTGGTGAGGGGAATATTCTGAGGTGCGATTATTAATGGCCAATAAAGTCTAGATGTGATTATTACAGATCAATTTTCCTTCTATTAAAGTTTACAATAAATATTCATATAATATGTCATTTTCGTATCAAAATTAGTTTTCATAAAATTTAATACAAACCAACCTTAATTATTTAAAACAAGTTGGTACTTGTCAGGAAACCTGTGACAAAATTATGAAATGTAGGGTGATTAGTTCGCTATCTGGTATAGGGCTGCAAACGAACCAAACGTTCGATGAACAGTTCGTGAACCGTTCGGCGGGAAGTTCGTTTGTGTTCGTTCGTTTACTAAACAAACGAACACGAACAAGAAATTTTGTTCGTTTAGTTAAATGAATAAACATGAACAGAGGTCGTGTTCGTTTGTATATGTTCGTGAACGTTCGGTAACGTGTTCGTTTGTGTTTGATACTTCATTAGTGTTTTTAGTTTTTATATTTAATTAAATACTTCAAAATTTCAACAAATTAAATATCAAATAAGTGTCGGTCTATTATATATTCTGTTCATGAACGATTGTTTGTGTTTGTTTGTTTCCATTTGTGTTCATGAAGATTAGTTTGTTCTCATTTGTGTTCGTCAATGTTCGTTGCCTAAAATTAACAAACAAACACAAACAAACACAAACGAACACGAACAAGTTCATTTCCGTAACAAACGAACACGAACATAAAATCTCGTTCGATAAGTGTTCGTGAACGGTTCACGAACACATATATTTCTTAACAAACGAACACAAACAAGGTCTTGTTCTTATTCGTGTTCGTTTAATTCGTTTGCAGCCCTATATCTCTTTTATCACAAATCTTTTCCCACTCATAATTTCCGTTTCCATGTACACGTGATCATTATTTAGAAAAACACAATGCTTGTAAGCATGATAAATTAATTATTTTCTTTGGTTCTTAAAAGTATCACGTTTATAAATCTTTTATGGATAAATAATAGTATCTTACAAAATGAAATAATGAATATCCTTTTCTAATTATAGTATTTTTATCGACAGACAAATCTTTCAGCTATCTCTCAGTAAAGGAAAAATCGTCGATGAGATCAATAGAGAAACTATCGTGGGTAAGAATATTAACGATCAATCAATGATTCATATTGTTTTCAGATCGCTGACACAGACATATATTATTGACGGTTCTTTGTGACAATAAAACTAACAGGTATTTTAGAAAACCGTTATGTTTTCTCTTTTGTCTGTTACTTCGTGGGTTCTCACGGTGATTCATTAACAATTAGGAATTGGGCTGGCAAATCGTGTCTTAGCAGGTTTAACAAGTATCTGATAACGCGAACAACAAAAATGTTAAACATGAATACGACTCGATTAACTACTTTATATCTGATGTCTATAAGACAGATATATATTTTATGCACCTAGAAGAAGAAATAATGGATCCTAACCTTCAAATTTTGATTAGTTTTTAAAAACGTAAAAAATCACATAGTGTACTTTTCTGTTATCGTGTCTTAGCAGGTTACCTACAGGTTACCTATTGCCAGCCCTAATTAAGAATGGATAAAAAACTACCAATAAATATTGGTTTTTCTTATTTTGATTTATCTGTCTTAATGTGTATAAATATATTATTATTTTGATTGTGGACACCTTATTTTGTTTGAAAAATCTTTATATATGTGTTGAAAAACTAAATATTTTGCCATAATTATTAGAATGCAAAGGTCTTTGTCAAACTGATTATTATTTATTGATATTCCGCCATTAAAGCTCTTATAGATATAAATTTTCAAACCGTGTATAAAAAAGAACCATATAATATGTGGCAAAATAATTAAATAAATAAACATGCTATGTTATTTTCACATGATATCCATATTTATTACTTATGTGTTTGTGTTTTCGAAATAATGCCAACAACTTATTATTTTCTAGTTTAATAAAAAAAACACTTTATAATATAACAAAATAAATTATTATATGATATAATAATGATTATATTAAATAAATATGTAACCAAACATACATAAAACATATTCACATGTTTGTCCACTTTGACAAGAAAATGTTGTTAGTATTAGTAACCACTAGCTCACAAGCCTTTATTCTTTGGAGTAAAGCAACCTCAACCATTCTCTTAGGGAATAGAATATGAAATACCATCCAAGTCGCTAGAGGATATGCATAAAGATACACCTAAACCTTTAATGTTAACCAACTTCCAACGGTTAAACAACATTTTAACAACATGGCATTTGATGTTATTCAAAAGATCATGTTTTACACCAACGAAAAACTTACAAGTCAAACAACAATAATGACAACGTTGGATACCTCTATCAATATAAATTGTCTCGCCCAAAGGATTAGTGGATCCATCTAGTTCTGCCCATGCATGTAGTCATGTATTCAAATTGTCTTTTCCCTTTTGTCTTACAGAAAGCCGTTAAAACTCTTGAATTTCTTTGTCAATCTTTCGGCGACAAGTTTCTCGAACAACCCATTTCTAAAACTACAATGATCAGGCACATCCCCTGAAATCGACATCTGACAGACTGATTGAGACGTCAAATACGTTATTTCTAAAACCAAAAGCGTTTGCAACTAGAACAACATACAACATTTGAAGCACAATGTACAAGTCATCAATGCGTGACAGGTGTGAACCTAAACCATTTCGAGCTCTAGAAATAGTAGTAAATGTAGAGGGATGACAAGAAACCTTCACATGGAAACTAATAACACAAGATGGTGCAAATTAATTTGATTAGGTTAAGGGACCACATAGGAAGGTCCATAACTCATGACATCCCCAGAGCCAACCCACTGGACCACAGGTGAATCCTTTTCCCAGATCAAAAAAATCTCCATACCTAGTAAAGTTGAAGACATGTACACCCTGCATTAACAATAGTACATTTATCTTGATTTAGTAAGTTCAACTTTGTAAAAGGGGTAGCTTAGGTTTGTTTTATAAAGAAACATAACCTTCTGGACTTTGAATTATTATGTTGTTTTGGAAGGTTTTTATCCATACCTCCGTTTGTGGTATTTTCCATTTCTTGACAAGTCTCTTTCCATACACCACAAAAACACAACTCAAAACCAAGTTACTACTCAATATCCCCCACTTCACATTTTTTCTATCTGTTTAAAGTGACAACACAAACATATTTTGCTGTCATTCTATCCACCCAGAAAGAAAATTAAACTAATAATGCTTTCATGTTAGATAGAGCATTGAATACATGGTGTAAAAACTTAAAACTTTGGCCATGGATTTGGTGATTGTTTTCCAAAAGGATACCAAAATTGGCCAATATGAATATATGATAAGCTACATGTTAAACTTTGTGTCAATAAAAGAAATGGTTAAAAAGCAAAAAAGAAATGTCAATAAGTTTTTTTTTACATCAAAGTGCACAATTTTTGTTGTTTTCCTAGTATGAACAAACAAATGTCTCTTCACAATATATGTTGTTGTCATAAGAGTAAATGCCTTTTCATGATATATATATATAGGGAGGGGCTCATGCGAGAACCACCCTTATTGTGAGAACCTTGAGAACCAATGTGAACACAACCTAAAATAGCTAAAAAAAACCTAAAAAACCTAACCCCCACCCCCCCCCCCCCCCCCAAAAACCTAAACCCCCCCACCCCCCTCCCCCCCCCCCCCCAAGCTAAAATGCTAAAAACTAAACCCCCAAAAAACCTAAAAAAATCTAAAAAAATAAAAAAAAAATCCAATTTTTTTAATATTTTTTAGGTTAAAATCGCTACTTTTCGAAGCAAAAAAAAAAAAAAAAAAAAATTTTTTTTTTTTTGGGTTCGAAAAGTAGCGATTTTAACCTAAAAAATATTAAAAAAATCAAAAAAAAAAAAATTTGTGTGATTTTTAGCTATTTTTAGGCATTTTTTGTGTGTTCACATTGGTTCTCGCGGTTCTCACAATAAGAGGTGGTTCTCGCATGATCTTCTCCCTAAATATATATATATATATATATATATATGTGTGTGTGTGTGTGTGTGTGTGTGTGTTGATTGTTACTTAACAAAAAAAATCTGTTTTTGGATTTTATGTTTGAAGGACAGATTGAAAAGTTAGGTTGATTGAATGATAATCGAGGCAAGGGTTGATTACACGAATGTCGTTTGAAGAACGAGTCACATACTCACATGGGTTGGATCAAGTCAAATGTTGGGTTGATAAGTTTGATCATAGCACCACACTTGTTATATTCTTGTTTAGATTTTAGTTTAAAAGCTTTGTTTAGGCTATGCGGTGTGGGGGATGACCCAGGATCGTCGTGGCTCGTCGGAGTCGTCCACACCGCCCCCCTCAGCTCCATCCCGTCGATTTCGCCAGCTGGGAGACGAAGACAACGTCCCTCTCTTCCTTATACATACATACATACATACATACATACATACATACATACATATGTATATATAAAGAGGCTCATCACCACACCCTTGGCCCATCCCTTGCGGATTATCCCCCACATCCGATGACGTGGCCGCCTACATGGCAGATCATCCCCAAAAGACTACCATCCTCTACATCCACCGGCCTTAGGCCATGAGGTATACACAGTGGCGGACCCATGAATTTTTCCATGGGGATGCGGAATATTTTTAAAAATTTTAGACCACCTAGATATATAAATAAAAGGTTCGGGTCGGGTCGGTTCGGTCGGGTCATGTAAAACAAAAAAAACATCAAACTAAAATCTTTGAGTGTTCAACCATCAATATTCCTTAATTTTCAAGTTTTGAATTTCAATTTTCAAACCATATACTATAATCATATAATCAATAATAGATTAAGAGACAACAAATTCATCCTATAAAAACTAGAACAATCCCAAATTACCTCAAAACACATAAAATTTTAAACTTTTTTAACACATCCTATTATATCATGAGTCTTGAACAAAATCATATAAACATTAAAATAACAAAAAACAAAACATGTACCTGTTTATGGCCGAAATTAAGCTATTCTTCGCCGGAATGTTGCAGTCGCCGTCGGGGGGTGGAGGTGTCGCAGGTCGCTGGCAATGAGGTGAGGCAGAGGGAGGGCGGGAGTCGCACAAAGCTGGCAGTCAAATGGGTTTTTTTTTTTTTTTTTTTTTTTTTTTTTTTTTGTAAACTGGACTGATTTTGTTTAATTAAAGTTGTATTTGGGTTGAGCTTGAATTGATATTAGCTTATTAGGCTTGATGGAATGAATTCAAGTTTTATTAAAGGGGTTAGTGGGCTAACTTGTTTACATAATTGTGTCGGGTTTCAATCCGTGTTTACAATTTTTTTTATATAAATTCCAAACATTTTATTCTAAGGGGTGCGGACAAAAATTTCCAAGGGGTGCTGTTAGAATTTTCCAAGGGGTGCGGTCAGGATTTTTCACGGAAAATACCACTAATTTTTTTTCAAGGGGTGCGGCCGCCCACCCACCCAATAGGGTAGGTCCGTCCCTGGGTATACATTAACCCTTCTTAACTCTATATAAGCGTCACATCACCGTTTTTTTTCCCTTTTTACTCAACCTCATTCTAAAAAAACTGTTTAATAACTCTACCTCAGCCACCTTTATAAATTTTAATATTAAATATTTAAATTAAATATAATAATAATAATATAAATAATAATAATAATAATAATAATAATAATAATACCATTTCATTAACTTCTTAGCGAAAATAAACATTGATAATAAATAGCATTAATTTTTATTCTATTTTACCTAAGGCCTTTGGGTATACTTTAACCTAACTTAACTCCACCTAAGTGACACATCAACTTTTTTTCATCATTTCACTTGTTCTCACTCTAAGGAAATGGTTTAATATGTTAACACATAACTCATTTAATTGACTTTAACATTAGGTTTTTGTCTAAAAAAGAAAATAATAATTAATTCAATCTCTTAACATTGGGTTAACATGTTAACACATAACTCATTTAATACACTTTAACACAAGGATGAAGTGGTTTGCAAAGTTAGTTAACATGCCATGTCATTGTTAAACACTCTAGATGTTAGAGTACACCCCATGGCCTAAGTTAACATGTTAACCAATGGAGATTTTAACACCCTTAACATTGGGAGGAAGTGGTTTAAAAGACATGTTAACTTGTCATGTCATTTTTAACACTAATTAAGTTAGAGTACTACCATAAAGACTTAGATTAAGTATATTTCTATATATAAAAACTATTACACCGAATAAATTAATAAAATTAATATTTTCAGCTTCATGTTGAAAACTCTAGAGTCCATATTTTCATTTTTATAAAAGTAACTTACATTTTTCATTAAAAATATATAACTATGAGAGTCGTCACTCATGAAAAAAATGGTTAAATCATCACTAAAGTTACAGTTATTATTATTATTATTATTATTATTATTATTATTATTATTATTATTATTATTATTATTATTATTATTTTGATTCCAGCAGTAAATCTTATCGTGTATTTGATATGTGACTGCTATATTGATCATTAAATTCTAACTCTCTCTCTCTTTTATCATCTTAAACCTTTAAACTAAGCTTATTTTTCAACTTTGTTACTCCAACCTATTATAAAACTCAGCTAATCCTCATTAACATACTACCACAGTAGATTAATCATCATCTCAACCTATTATCAAACCCACCTTAATAAATTCTACTTTATAAGCAGTGGCGAAGTATAGATGGGGCGGGGAGGGGCGCCCGACCCCCCTGACTTTTTGCTCAGTAGTGTTATATATGTAGTTTTCGTATAGAAATTTTTGGGTATATATGTTTCGACCCCCGGTTCTATAGAAATTTTTAGGTATATACGTTTTCGACCCCCACGTCATTCGGGTCAAGTTTCGCCACTGTTTATAAGCAAATATTATACATTTGAAAAATAAGCTTTCCGACATTAAAACATAATATATCTACATTAAAAACCATATACTTAATACAAAGTAAAATCACTACTTAAGCATTCTACATATAATAAAGACAAAGTAAAAACAATACTTAAATATTCTAATTATTTTTTTGCATCCACCAATAGTCCAATAGCACTAATAACTAATAAGTCGGATTTGTGGTGGGCTTCTTTTGTTGTGGGCCTTTCTTTGTTGGTAAATGCTAACAGAGGGGGAATCGAAGGGCTATTTCGCTTTAAAACCCTAAAATTCTCTAAACTGGTTATTGGTTTGGTTTTATAAACGTTTTTTTTAGAAGTTATTGGTCCGTATGCTTTAAAGTTTCAAAGAGTAACAACTCTTCTGAATAAAACCGGACCGGGCTACGCTTATATATATTATTTATGAATCCAACTTCATTTTGTTTTATTAAAGTGAGGTCAACTATTTTTATGAAAATAATTATTAGTATTTTTTGGTAAAGTTGAATTATAGTATGATTGAATTATATTATAATATTATATATTACATATCACTTTTAATTGTCGTGAAAAAGGGACGCTTTGATATGGCACTATCCTGAAAAAAAAGTTCACAATTATTGGAGAAAGTCGACATAGATTATTAATACTTTTGGAGTAAATTCGGCTACTGTCAATTCGAATAATAGATTCTCATAGATCTATTTTAAGAAGTAAATTGCATACACCTTATGAAAGAACAGATGCTTTGATCACAATAACTAACTAATCGACGATTGGTGCTCTCATTCGCCTGTCACACTCATAAATCGTAAAAACAATAAACAAAACAAAAACTGTTTGTAATGGTTTGGGTTGATTATGTTTCATTTTTTAATGATTTGAGTTTGGTTTACGATGATCAGTAACTGATACTGACGGTTTGACTTTTGATTCAGTCTAAAACATGACAAAATTGGATAGTGAACATTCTAAGCAGTTTACAGTAGAAATGACAATAAACCATAAATCAAAAAAACAAATTTATTGGTGGGATTGTAGAATCCATGCCTTTCAACAATACCTTACTTTCAACGACCTTTGTGTATCGTATCTTATTCATTCACTCTGACCAAAGGGACGGATGATGAAGAAAGAAAGTTCAAACCTTGTCGTCGGTGTCATGTTGATCCATTCGCCATCGTGTTATTCTGATTTGAGGAGATGAAAAGTTTTTGATGGTGGAATTTAGCATTCAAATGCTATTTTTGAGATATTTTAAACAATTTTATTTTGGTTTTGTCAAGAAATTTAACAAGCAAAGGTTTTTGGGGAGATAAATGATCAAAAGAAATTATCCAAGCTATCCATGGATCGAATATTGTAAAAATAGCCAAGATTTGTCTTTTAAATGGTATAGCAATTATTTATAATTTTAAACCAATATTAACTAATAATAGTTGTGTGTTAAAATAATTATTATGTTGCACCACTGCTAAATAATACAAAACTATAAAAAAAAAAGAAAAAAAGGTTTTCTTATCATACATAATCCTCAAAATCTAAGATCATGCATCACATTCCCTTTAACTTTACACATTATTTACTGAGTAAATTATGCGATTGATTGTTTCGTAAGATCAAGAGGAAGCGTGGCCGGAGATGAAGAAACAATGGATTCCATATCTAGAAGTACGAAGAAGAGGAATACGAGTTGACTAATTTATATATGTAAAAAACAAACAAACATCTATTCTAAGGAACAAATATTTTATATATTCGTGAGTGAAGTCGTGTAGTATGTGGAAACAACTAACTCTTTAGCACAAATACTATCCATATAATTGACGATGAATCAGAATCAGATACCAAAAATACATCTAAATCTGCTATATGAGATAAAAACAACAATTTCAACAAAAGCCATCCATATATTTAACCATAATCTATAAAACCGTTTAACTAATGAATCAAATAGCTAAAATACATCTAATTCTTTTATGATTAAAAACATAACAATTTCAAAATTCTCAGATCTAAGGGACCATATAAGTATAGTCTTGGAAACTTTAGAGGCAAAAAACAACAGAAATGCACCAGCCGGGAATCGAACCCGGGTCTGTACCGTGGCAGGGTACTATTCTACCACTAGACCACTGGTGCTTGTTGCACTTAAAACGAAGTTTGTATTTTTTTAAACGAGAAATGTTAAATGATAACTCAGACACATATTAATATTATAAATAAAAATGACACTATTTTTTTTTTTTGGGAATGGGCTCAAAATACTAAGGTGAATCAAACGATTTGAGGTATTAAGCACTCATTATGAAACATTTTGTTGCAAAGATTTTGTGGCTTTTCAAAGACGTGTTGGTAGTGTTTGAGTGAGCCCCTACTTATGATTGTTGCTTCCTGTACATACGAGCATCATTGATATGTGCTAGGAGAGAGAACACTAAGAGCTATTTAGCGGTAAATGCGTGTATTAATTAACAATCCGTCATCTCTCTCGAAGAGGGTATTTATAGCACATGATATATTGATCGTTTTAATTATTGCTTGTTTAAACAACCGTTCAACCAACACGTGTAGCATCAAATACTTCAAACCCCGCATATTGTCATCCCTACTTACTTACCCTAGTTGTGGTGTAAGAGTCACGTACGGCGATTATGAAGTAGAAAAATGGTTCATGTTTTAGAAGCATTTTGATAAGCATAACACTAGAGCTATGGTTAATATCATTAAACATACACCCTATACATAATTTATGACTAATAATCTTATTGAATGTTAATATCCTTTCAAAATACACATCCAGTTTATCCAAAAGACATCCTACTTACACAACTTTAAAAAGTAAATTATTAATGTAAACAAAAAGGTTTTAAACCTGTACACAATGTGGTGCTTTTATAGCTCTAGCCATCACCACCCCATCCTCACTCTCAGCCATCATCACTGGCCCTCCTACCACCACATGTCCTGACATCATGCCAAGGTGGTGGAGGGTGGTGATCACAACAGTGTCGGTTAAGGATGGCACTTAGATATCACAATGGTTTATGCCTAGAATGGTTACTGTACTCGCGCAAACCATTCTATAGAAAAAGTAAGTAGACGACGAATGCCTCATTTTCTTCTACAACAAATTATATGCGATTACGGTTTAGTAAAATGCGTAGATTTTGTCAATTTACGTTCACTTATGTAAAAGCTTTTTGAGGTTATAAACATAAGGAAATTTGATAAACCAAAATCTTTCTAGCATTCATAGGAAATATATTCACCCAAAATTGTGTAAAGACCAATTTGTCAAGTTAACCACTTTCTTTACACGTCCTGTTGCTTGTGTAAATTGAAATTATAATGCTTTTACATGTATGCTTATAAGTGTTTGCACACACATATGTATGAATACACCATTACTCAAAACCTGATACTTTGATAGATCTCAAAACCTGATAATTTGATAGATCATAGTTAGTAAAATAATTTCAAAACCAAAAGAAAAAAAAATCATACTTGAACCTGATCTTTAAGCACTGAAAGGATGTTGCAAGGATCAGACGCGTATATACACAGAGTGTTAGTATCAGAGTTTGATGGTTCCCAGGATCACGTTGAACAAGGAGAAGGATGATAACACCCATCTTTGTAGTCTCCACATAACTCACACCAATACATGATTCAAAGACCTAGTAAACGAATATATGAACTACTAACCGAATGAATAACAACTTGAAAGTAACTTCAATAACAGCCTTCAATCGATCAGAACATGCGTATATACAACTGTTTATCGAAACCCTATTTATACTCTTGGGAACCGTCGTGTTTTTGGAGAGAGGCGTCGATTGGAATCGACATGTCATAACCGCCAAAACAGTTATATCTCCATACAAGCACCGATTCACATGTTGAGCCCAAACTAAGCAAGAAACATAAAAACAAATTGTTCGACCCATTCAAAACTATAAACATAAACGGAACTTGCTGCCGCGTTTCTTGTATTCGAACACGGATTGCTTTGATTATAACTTCAGAGAGCATGAAGGAAGAAAAGGGCACAGAAGCTTGTTTGAATATATTTTTTTTTCATTTTTTTTTCATTTCTTTTGTATTTTTTGTTTCTTTAAAGTCTTATTTCCTACACTATATTACACAACAAACAGAGAGTCTAAAGAAAAATTAACAGAAACTTAAAAACAAACCTAATAAAAAGGAGTCTTATTTTTTTTTTTTGGTATTCTACACCTGTCTACCCTAAAAGATATTGAACAAAGAATTTGAACTACAACAGTCTTTATACATGCAGCGTCTCATCTTCCTTACTCAACCCGACAAACGAGGGAACTCATTTTCATCCATTAGCGGTAAAGAGCTGTTCATGGAGACTCGACCAAAAGACC